>JAHPZR010049811.1:0-20939 GCA_019787425.1 Platygyra sinensis | reverse complement strand
CGAAACGATTACGTAGCCTTTATCAACGAAATACTCGATAAGGGTTACGCCGAGAAAGTTCCTGAAGGATCTGTAGAGGCAGACCCTGGCAAGGTGTGGTACATTCCCCATCATGGCGTGTATCATCCAAAGAAGCCTGAGAAGATTAGAGTTGTGTTTGACTGCAGCGCTAAGTTCGCGGGAACTTCTCTTAACGATCAACTACTCCAAGGACCCAATCTTACGAACTCGTTAGTCGGCGTGTTAACTCGGTTTTGCCAAGAACCAGTGGCATTTATGGGCGACATCGAAGCCATGTTCTATCAAGTACTTGTGCCAGCTGAGCAGCGTGACTTTCTTCGATTCCTTTGGTGGCCAAACGGTGACATGAATGGTACGCTTGTGGAATACCGAATGACTGTTCATCCCTTTGGAGCGGTCTCCTCGCCCAGCTGCTCTAATTACGCCCTGAGAAAGACAGCTAGGGAAAACGAAGCAGAAGTTGGAACGGCCGCTGCAGAAACGATGCGCCGCAATTTCTATGTAGATGACTGCCTAAAATCGGTCTCTACTAAGGCAGAAGCTAAAGACCTAATCAGCAGTCTGCGCCAAGCTTGTGGGAAAGGTGGATTTCGCCTTACAAAGTTTATCTGCAACGAATGTGACGTCCTGGAGACTGTCCCAGAAGAAGAAAGATCAAAGGATGTCAAGACACTCGATCTTAACTATGATGATCTCCCCATAGAAAGAGCCCTTGGAGTACATTGGTGTGTGGAATCCGATACCTTTGGCTTTCGTATCCTTGTCAAGGACAAACCGCTAACGGGAAGAGGAATTCTCTCCATAGTCTCTTCTATTTACGACCCCCTAGGGTTTGCTGCACCGTTTACATTAATCGCCAAGAAGCTTCTCCAAGACCTTTGCAGAGAGGAGAGACTTGGATGGGATGACCAGCTTCCAGATTGCTACCTCAGACGCTGGGAGAAGTGGCGAAATGAATTGCCATCGCTCGAACGCCTGAGCTTCCCTCGCTGTGTAAAGCCACTAGACTTTGGGGAGGTGGAGTCCAGACAGCTCCATATCTTTTCTGATGCAAGTTCAATTGGTTACGGTTCAGTGGTATACCAACGTCTTTGTGATAACCAGGGTCACATTCACTGTTCGTTCCTTATTGGAAAAGCAAGGCTGGCACCGATCAAACCAGTAACCATTCCACGCCTGGAACTAACAGCAGCCACTGTCTCCGTCCACCTCGGTGAAATGATGAAGAAGGAACTCAACGATAAGCCTGACACCACACAGTATCACACCGATTCGACTACTGTTCTGCGATACATAAAAAACGATCAGAAACGATTTCAAGTTTTCGTTGCAAACCGCGTTCAGCTGATACGAAATCATTCTTCCCCTGACCAGTGGAGGTACGTAGACACAAAAGAGAATCCAGCTGACGATGCATCTCGAGGTTTGGATGCCAAAACACTGACAGAGCAGCAACGCTGGTTAATGGGACCGGAGTTTCTGTGGCAACCGGAGAAAGCATGGCCAGCACAACCTCGGTCTCTCGGCGAAATTTCTACCGAAGATCCAGAAGTCAAGAAACAGATTGACATCTTTGCTACAACGATCTGTGATCCAGCACCCATAGCTACCGTATCAAAGTTATTGCAGCATTTCTCTGACTGGTACCGTTTAAAGAAAGCCGTCCCTGTGTACTTGCGAGTGAAGGCTGTCCTCAAGGAACGCAGGCTACGAAAGAACAAAGATGAGCCAATCAAGCTTAGCGAGCACCGCACAGCCCTTACCGTTCGGGAGTTAGAAAATCGCAGAAACTGCAATTACTCGATTCATCCAGTCTCAGAGCTTCGAGTACGAATTAAAGATCCTGGAGCAAGCAGGCAGCAATTTGAAAGAACCGTCACGCTCTAAGAAGAACGCAGTTGCTGTAGGAAAGACCAGTCCTATTTATCGTCTCGATCCGTTTGTGGACAAAGGTGTGTTACGTGTCGGTGGTCGATTAAATAACGCCAATATCCCACAAGAATCCAAGCATCCTATTATCTTGCCCCACAAGATTAACGTGACAACGTTAATCATCCGTGACGCTCACGAACACCTTGGTCACGCAGGCCGTGGACATGTTTTAGCTCGACTACGCGAGAAGTATTGGATAGTTGGAGCTAACTCCACTGTACGCCAGCTTATCTCTTCCTGTGTCACATGCCGTCGAACCAAAGCCCCGTCTCAGGACCAGAAGATGGCCGACCTGCCTAAGGATCGACTGACACCAGCCCCACCTTTCACGTACGTTGGTGTAGACTATTTTGGTCCATTCACTACGAAACAAGGAAGAAAGGAACACAAAAGGTACAGGGCATTGTTCACGTGCCTTGTTAGCAGAGCTGTTCACATCGAAATCGCAAACTCGCTTGAAACAGACAGCTTCCTTAACGCACTTCGTCCCTTCATCGCCCGTCGTGGACCGGTACGAGAAATACGATGCGATAACGGTACCAACTTCGTTGGTGCAGAAAGAGAGCTCCGTGAAGCGTTAAAAGAAATGAACCACGACTAGTTAACAGAGAAACTTCGCCAGCAGCAGATTGATTGGAAGTTCAATCCACCTGCAGCAAGTCACATGGGCGGTGTAATTACCGGTGTAATTGTGAGCGTGGAACGTTACTCACAGGACGATCGGTAAATCCCACGTTAATAGACTGAACTTCGTTACGCGCTTCAAGTGGTTTGCTACAACAAAGTCATTATAATGATTGGTGTAAACAGAGTTTATTGAAGCCAAGCGATGAGACGCTTCGCTTCGCTTTGTTGCACATCGCTTGGTTAAACGTCTCATCGCTTTGCTTCAATAAACTCTGTTTACACCAATCATCGTAATGACTTTGTTGTAGCAAACCGCTTGAAGCGCGTAACGAAGTTCTGTCTATTAACGTGGGATTTACCGATCGTCCTGTGAGTAACGTTCCACGCTCACAATTACACCGGTTTTAAAGATGCGGATGGAAATGATTCATGGCCGGGATAATAACAACAAGAGTGAATAAAGTAGTCTTCTGCTAGACTATCTGTATACTGGGACATGTTTAAGTAAAACCAGGAGTAAACCTGATTTTTTTGTTGGACATGAGAATTTAACATAAAGTAAATGTACTATGAATGAATCTTTCAAAAAAAGCAGCTAAATGTTTTTCCAAATCTAGAAGCATGTCTTGCGAGCAGCTCCTCTTTGGGTGGCCGGGGTACTGGTGCAATGTTCTTTGGTAGTTGAGGGACTTCAAGCTGCTCAGGCTCATTCCCTAGGGCTCTTGATTCTAACACAGCATGGAGCATTTCAGCCACATGCGGCTTGGTCTTCTTCTCTAAGATAGGTTTGACTACTCAGTCTTTCATTCCCTTGGGGTAAACATAGCGATATCGCCTCTCGCCACTTGAGGACACCGTTTGCTCCCGGCCAGTGCAGCTAATTGTGAGCGTCCAACCATTCCTTTGTAGCCAAAGTGCTGCCTCTTTGGCATGTATTTGTTGTAGAGTGAGTGATAAACTTCAAGGGCTCCGGTGTGGTTGAACTTGGAGAGCAGATCCAGGTTGTTGAGTAGCCTCTTTTCCATAACAACCTGTTTCAAAGCTTCATGTGCAGGTGAACCTTCTTTCAGCCATTTTGTTTTTCGGCGTGCAGTCGCAGAAATAGGATGCTGCGGGCCACAATTGTACAGGACGGACGAGTCCCAACTGTGCTTGTCAACCACGTGGTGCAATATGCTGATCCACTTCTCTCTGAGCAACTCTGCGTTCCCTTCACAAGTCATAGCTGACCACCAAAGATGATTTGTTACCGATTTAATCCAGGGGGGGCAGTTCCTTGCTCCCCCTTTTCTTTGCTTTTTTGCAAGCTTGGACATGATGTTTTTACAAAGGTGCCAAACGTCGACCTGGTGCTCAACTCCACGTTCTTTGTATTCAGTTCTCATCAGCATCTTGATTCCGGTATGTCTATCTGTACCCACCACTTCTGTGGGAATTCCACTGTTTAGCGCGCGGTCGAGACAACACTGGAAGCCTAGTTTCTCCATTTCCTGGGAACTTGTTGTTTCTTTCACGACAGACTTCAAAATCGACAATCTTTTTGGTTTCCTCGTCCATCATGGTGTATGTACCATACTTGGCACTGTATCCAGGCGAGTCACAGCACCCGTGGCCAATAAGAGTTACTGATTCTCTGTTCAAGAGATCAGCGAGGACTGAAGCTTTTTCTTGCTGCCAACATGCACTTATAACTGGAAATAGGTGCTTTTTGCCAGTTAAAGTAGTCTGGCTCACTAGGAAATGCAAGATTAACTGTAGATGCCAATTCTGACACGCGAGAAAACGTGTTGCCTCTAAATAAAATTGCGCCACAAAGTAACAGGTTCCCTGTGGCCGCTCTTTTAACATTCAACTGGGAGACCCACTCCTTTGAATAAGAATTCTTACACAAGGTTGTAACTTTCAACGCAGACCCCTTCTTAACCAGGTCTTTTTCTAACACATCTTCTCCACAAATAGCGCAACGCTTAAATAACTGTAGGAGTTCATCCTGAAATACAATGTATTTGGGGACTGAACACATTTTTTTTAACTTATCCATTTCATCTTGATCATGACCGGAATTATCCACGACACTTTCAATGGTGTCGTCCAGTTCTTCGAAGCTCAACTGGTAAGAACTGTCCTTTCCGTCATAATCCACAGAGGAAAATGTGAAGTCTGTGATATCTTTGTCAAGGTCGTGCAATGGAGGTTTGGCCAATGACTTCTGTGGACTTCTGTGGAGTGGATGTAGCTGGTTGCTTAGCAACCAGAGACGGCAGAGTATCCCGCAATGGATTCCAGGGCGGTACGCAGCAATAAGTGTGGCCTTGAGGAGCATTGCATCTCCTGTGTCAGCTGCAAGCCACTGAGTTCCACAAGTGGTAAAGTTGTTAGCGTCCCAGTTTTGTTGTTTATTTTTTGTTTTCTTCTGGCGTCACAATTATAATGGTTGGAGACAGAGAGGGAATTGGAGTGCTTTCATAGTTTTGTTCCCGTTTCTGTATTTTCCACCGAGATGGTATCTGGAGCGACGAACGAGAATGCTGGTGTGACCAAAGCACAAAGGATTTTCTAAAGTTACACTTTCACTGGCTAAAGTTGTTGGTTTTGAAACGTGATGTTTTTAGGAACATGTCATTATTCCTATAATATTTTCAAGATAGTTTGTTATGCCAAGAAATTAGTGTAGTGATAATCTTTGTGGTTGCCAAATCCTATCTGTGGCTGCCAAGCCGTAGGCTGATATTTCCTTTAGCAAACTTAAAGGAGCCGCTACCCTTATCGAGCACGTTTTCTTAGGTACAAAAGTAAGCTATCTATTCAATAAGTTCAGTTCAAGTGTAGATGCTACCATGTTAGCAACTGTTTGCCTGGCTCTTCAGCCATTTTCTATCTACGCTAGTTCTCATCGTCAAGTCAAGTTTGGTGTGTGTGCTTACCAAAGTGAGTACCATGTCTATTTCTTTGTTTAGTTTGTTTTCATGTTATATCCATTTCTGTTACCACCGAGACTTTCTATGTAGTAACGTGGCCGAGTTGATCGCATGCTCGGAACACTGTCTGTCGACACGTGTAACTTCTACCTTGTTGTTCAGTTATATTTATTCTATATCACTTGTTTTCAATTGATTACCAAGGACTATTCAACTATTCCAAGGTTGAGCGTGTCTTGACACTGTTAGTTTTAATTGATTTTGCTATTTTTTGTGCTATTAGTAGTATAAATAGATTTATCCTTTTTTCGTTTACGTTATCGCTTGCTTATAACTGTTAGTTATTTAGGTTTCTATTTTCGTTCTCGTATTTCAGTTCGAACCAACTTTTCGTCGCGCCCCTTTCCTTGCGACCTTTCGACTACCTACACTCTTCAACTGAGTTTTGGAACATTGTACTAGGATACTTTTTTCTACAATAAACTCTGTTCACGTTAACGTCATCAATTCTTGTCGAGTTCGATTTTACGCTACACACCGCTATACTTATGTGATTTACTTGGATTACGGTTTGGTATTCTGTCCTCGTGAATTACAAAAGTGACTTCTGAGCCTACCCATGGAGTTGTGTCTTGTGGGCTTGTACCATCTACAAAGAAAAAAGTTTAAAAACAATACAGGAACATGATGTGTATATAAACGAGTAAACAAAGAATTTACCACTTGATTAATTATTATACACTAAATGAAGAAAAATTAATAAATAGCTATTTTCGTTAGAAAACAGAGGTAAACTTTTCATTCAAAAAAACTGCTGCTGACAGAGCACACACGTTATGAATGGTCTATTAAATCTTTCCAACATATACTGTCAAAATTATCTTGGTTTTTAATAACTATGCTTCATGTCAGGAAAACGACTTCGGTCGGGTTAAATCTTAGCGCTTGAAAGGAACGACAAACAGCATAATTATTCGAAGCAGAAAGCCTTAAATCTTAGCGAGTCTAACACGAGCGCCGCCGAATTACTCGAAGAGTTGAAATCGATGAGACTCGACCTCACAGGTCAAATAACTAAACTCAACGATGACCTAAAGGACTTTCAAAGAAACACTAATGAAAGGCTGCAAAGAATTGAAAGCATCATGTCTAAAGTAGATGAAATAGATGGCTTGAAGACCAAGCAACAGCAACTAGAAGCCGATGTTGACAACATAAAGGAATCTGGAATATACGAAAGTTAAAAAACTACCTGGTCTTTTATTATTTATTGATTTCGAAAAAGCCTTTGATAGCTTAGAATGGGACTTCCTTGAAAAATGTGTAGAAAAATATAATTTTGGACCAGATTTCAGAAGATGGGTTCATATCTTCTACACCGACGTTCAAAGCTGTGTTATAAACAACGGCTTATTCTCTCAATACTTTCATATAAAACGTGGAGTAAGGCAGGGGGACCCCCTTTCTCCCTACCTTTTTATCACCGCAGTGGAAATCCTAGCGATTTCTATACAAAACCAAGAAGATATTAAATGAATTTATTTGTTACAAATAAAAGTTTTTATGTCGCCTGTCATATTATAACTAATGCCGTTAATTGTGTTAAGATGAAATCCGCTGGGGACTCGAGCAATTTTTAGAGATAGCGGACAAAAATCCCATAGTACCATGCAAGCCCATTTGTAGGCCAACAAGTGTTTTCAGTGAACTTCTGGTCGACTCTGCGATGGCTTCCCCTGGCAAAAAGTCATTAGTGTAAGTATTTTGCTTTATTTTATTTTAGTTTGACTACCGCCCTGCCCCATAATCTAAATACAAAACGGAAGATTTCGTTTTGTAGTTCGACAAGCCGGCCAATGTTGGGGCTAGTTGGATTCATCACCATATGCATGCGAGCTAATTTTGTGTACGCATTTCATTTGTTACAGAAACAACACAACCCAACATCTGCTAAGCCTTTACGGAAAAGTAAAAGTATCAAATCAGAAGCTTCGAGCTGTGGATGCATTCAACAAAGGGATGAGATTACGAGACATTGCTTGTGAACTTTGTGTCCAATTGCCAACCGCAGAAGTTTACCTGATCGATTTGTTAGTAGCTGGAAAAGATCTCGATTACGAACGGCTGGGAGAATATCTTCATATTACAAATGAACACTTTCTTGTGCTACGAGATGAGTTGCTTGTTAAACCTCGCCTAAGTATGGTGAAGCAATCCTATCCCAGCTTCTCATACAATCAAATACGCTTCCTATTGGCTTACCTGATCCGCAATCTGGAGGTTTGACTATCAATTCCCTGCTTTGAGAAAAAAAGCACTTGAATTTTAAAGTACATTAAAAACTTTGGCCTCAGATTTTATTACAACGATTGTTATTCGTTTATTCTTACAATAAACAGTGTTTATTTTTCAGACAAAACTGTATTTCTCTGTGTTTACTTCTGGCGGGAAAAGTAGCTAATAATTGTTAACGTCGCGCCAGTTGAGCGGGAAACTTTGGTCAATGGGATATTGTGAGAAAAGTCCATTTAAGCAAAAAATATAAATAAAAGCGAATATTTACGAGAGAAAGAAAAAAAGAAAAATATAAGCGATAACAAACGCAAATTTTTTACTAGAGTAAGAGAAACGTTTTCCGGGCGTTTTGGAAAATCATGCCACCAGGTTTTTGTAGTTCATGCGGGCTGCAAGCTGCAGAATTAAGAATGGAGTTATGCTCACAGTGTCGATGGAAAAGGCAACACAAGTGCATGGTGAAAGGCTGTAAAACACCAGCGTCCAAAGTGAATCCAAAAAAGATACCTGGAAGACTTACACAGGGAACAGAGGCTGTAAGGGGAAAAATTTTATCCCAATTTGGAATGACCTCAGATGTATCACAGTGCTGCAAGGCATGTTTTATAAAGTTACACAGAGTGACTACAGAATTTGCCAATGCTCAGCAAGAAGTTATCTGTAAGAAAGGGCAGCCCTCTGTACCCTATGAGCATGCTTCAACAAAAACTAAAACACGGATTGATGGCAATGAAATTGTTTCATGACAATATTAACACTCTCAAAGAAACTTACAATCAAATCTCTGGAGGTTGTGGGAGCTCTCTCCTTGATATCACATTGAAGGCTGCCAACATTCAAACAGTAGCAAAAATTAGTGAGGTAAAAGCCAT
The DNA here is from genome assembly GCA_019787425.1 of Platygyra sinensis. Taxonomy (NCBI): domain Eukaryota; kingdom Metazoa; phylum Cnidaria; class Anthozoa; order Scleractinia; family Merulinidae; genus Platygyra; species Platygyra sinensis. The sequence goes on along the minus strand of JAHPZR010049811.1, from coordinate 12,274 downwards.
ATTTTTCTTCTGCCAAAATCTTATAAGGGTCCCCGCTCTGATATAGCCCCCTCCCTTGGGGGAGGGGCTATATTTACCCCTGAAAACACAGTTCTTGAACAAGCTGCTTTGCTAATACTTTGAACAACAACTATTTCAAGTAGAAGAAATCATTTATACACTACAATTTAGGCTGGTACAATTTTGGTACTATATCCAAGGACCAGAACATGACATTCCCAAAAGGGGCAAAACTGTTAACCTATGTAAGGACTGAAATGCTCAAAGACCATACCCTATCCTGCAGGACATCCAATATAGCACATATATGGGAGTAACCCAGCCCCTTCCTTCTTATTTGGTACTTTATATAAATATTGCATTTTTGAGAACAAATGAACATATGAAAAAAATTCAAATGGTACTGTCTATAACTAAATATCATGCACAGAAATGAGTAGTAAACGGATAACCTGATAGTAGTGACATAAAATAAAACAAAGGCTTCTCTTCACTGAAAATACAAAACTCCCTCTTGTCAAAACAAAGCAATTCCAAGGTTACAATGTCTGTGATTTATTACTGGATTTTTTGTGTCTGCAAGTTATGTAACAACAGTTCAGTTAAGGTACTCTGCATTGCAATTTTTGGCCACAGTTTTTCATGGGTTGGGACTGTTGTAAACTGATTTCTCCTTCAAGTTCTTTCATATAGCATTCTGTTGTGTTCAAAACATCTATTCGGAACATTACTGATGTACATGACATATTCATATATTGTTTTCACAGTCCAAAGCAGACACGAACATCATCCAAGGTCTCTCCTTGGCTTACGCTAGTACAAGCTCCTCAAAGGAAAGAGTACAAATTCTCAGTTCTGTGGCACCGCACCTTGATAACAAAACCCTCAAGGAGAATTTCAGTCACATGAAAGATGGCCAGGAGATCTCTTGTTCCTTGCATGAAATAACAAAAGGTAAATATCATCAAAACACTTTTACTTCCAAAAATGATCTATCCTAGTTCGGTGATATGTACTCCGTATAAAGTCATAAAAGAATTCAATAGACTGATTTCTCGATTTTTGTGGAATGGCAATGACAAGGTTATCCGACTTTCAACATATGCACCCTATGACCAAGGTGGCCTTAAAATGTTAGATTATGATAACATGGTTAAGGCTTTGAGGCTAAGCTGGTTAAAACGAATAGCTGACCCAGATTACGTTGGCTTCTGGAAATGCTATCTTGATCATCTATGGGTGAACAAAGGGGGGCTATTTTTGTTTCAGTGCAATTACGATATCAACTGGTTAAAAATCTCGGCATTTTTTTTATCAAGAACGTTTGGATTGGTGGTCAAAATTGAGAAGTCAAGGATCCCGATAATATATATAAGTATATTTTATGGAACAATAAAGAAATAAAGATTGATGGTAAAATCATTTTCTATAAACATTTCTTTGATAACAATATCATATATCCAACTCATCTGCTTTATGAGATGACCAACATTGAGTCTTTTAATGTTGTCAGGAATGCGGGATTAAAGAAATCTACCTTCCTTGTATGGACAGGTCTAAGACAATCAGTTCCACTAAAACTGCGTGTTCATGTGCCTAACTTCGAGCACATCCTTGATTTAGAAAAATTTAAGTGCCGTGATTATTATCATCTTCTTATAAAGCAAAAATATGAAAGACCAAATAAATAGGCCAAGTTGAGAGAAGAATTTAATCTAGAGGATAAGCAACTTTCGGAGGCGTTCGTGATGCCACTGAGGGTGGCAAATGAACCTTATCTACGTTCTTTTCAGTATAAAGTGTTAAATTCTATTCTATATACAAATGCATTACTCTGTAAAATAGGCTATATTTCTGACCCCAACTGTTCCTTCTGTCACCAGACTACGGAGACCATATCCCATATATTTTTTGACTGTTCCTTTTCCTCTTCTTTTTGGAATGAAACTTGTGAAAAAATTTTAAATAAACTTAACAGTTGCGTGTGCCTCTCTTTAGAATATTGTGACATTATTTTAGGGTTTTTAATGGGGGAGATGGATCTGCTTAATTGTATAATTATTTTAGGAAAAACGTACTTGTGGACTTGCCGGTGTGAAGAAACGAAACCATCTTTCAATCAGTTTAAAAGATATTTATTGAATAAATATCAAACCGAAAAGTATATTTTTTTAAATCAAATAGCATCAATCTGTTTAAGGAAAAATGGAGAATCTTTGAGGATTTGTTTATTTGAAGCAACGAAGTCTACAATTATGTTTAATTATGTGTAAACCACGTATTGTAAATAATGTTAGTAGTGACGTAAGCATTGCAAGTTATACAAGTGTTGTAGATAATATTAGTATTGTAAGAAATGTTAGTATTGTATGTAGAAGGAAAAAAAGAATAGGAACACAATAAAAAAATGCTTTTGAATTCAAAATTGCTTCTTGTTATCATTTTTTGTTGTTTTTTTAGTTTTCCACTGTTTTTTTTTTGTCCGATTAACTTTTCATTCACACCTGTACACTTATAATACAATACTTACAAAGAATTTATCTATAGCACGTTAATTACAATAAACTACTTACAATACAATGCTTACCATGAACTAACCTACTATACATTTTTTTTTTCAACATCAACAATACGCACTACATACAACACTTACGGGTAACTACAAAACGTATACTGATGCTATATAATTGCAACTGCTTTCTACAGGATATATTCTATTTAATTTACCTAACTGCTAAGATGGAAAGGTTTGTTTGTTTGTTTGTTGTGATTGCGAGATGTAGAGGACAAATTAAAACTAAGCGAAACCTTCTATTTTCAACATAAAATTTAGTTTCCGGACAAAAGCATCCCAATTACATGCACGTTGGTTGATTTTCTGGAAATGAAAGTAGAATTTAGCATAGGAGGCAAAAAATTTAGTTGTTTAATTTTATTATTGTTATCAGTAGCTACTCCGAAGAGTCTGGGTTGGGCGTCATGAGGGACGGACGTGTGTTTTAATTTAGAGCGCACTAACCTCCTGAAACCTCAGTTTTTAAAGTTTTATGTTTGAAGACACTATGCCTACGCCGGCCAAGAAACGTGATCAACATCCTTCTGATGGAGAGAAAGTATCTCCAGATCCAAAAGTTCCTCGGTACAAAGAAGAAGACCACGCGAGTGATCCGGAGAACATGGCGGTGGCATCACAAGCTTCTCCAGAGTCTTCTTCTACCAAGACAAATTCTGACATGAAAGAGATCAAAGAAATGCTCGTAGTTATCCAAGGTCAAATGGCTACAGTTCTGTCCGATAATAAGAAAATACAACGACACCTTGAGACACTTAAAGAGTCGATGAACGTGCAGGACCGGGAACTTAAACAAACTCAGAAACAACTAGCGAAAGCGGTCGCTAAAAGCGAGTTGCTAAAGAAGGAATTGGATACTGCGTTTTCCAAATTTAGAAAACAGCAAGAGGAAATCCACAGCATGTGGTGTAGGCAGGACGACCTGGAACAATATTCTCGCAAAAACTCCTTGGAATTTCATGGAATCCCACGCAGTGCATATTCTTCCACTGAAGAGGCAGTGCTCAAGGTGACAACTGCCCTGTCGATGTTCACCCTGAAGACATCGAAATATCGTACCACATACGGCTCAAGCACAGCGAGGCGATTATTGTAAAATTTGTTAGCCATAAAGTTAAATCCCTTGTCTACAGAGCATGCACCAGGTTAAAGAATGTATCCTTAACTGGCCTCTTTCAAGACTGTCCAGCATCTTCTCGAACCGAGTCAAACCGTATACATATGCGTGAAAGTCTAACGGCCTACAGGCCTCATTTAGTAAACAAGCTAAACACGAAACGGAGAAACAACGAACTGCTGAGTGTTTGGACGATGGATGGTAAGGTTTTTGTCAAGACGTCTCCGGAAGGCTCGCCAATTAGAATATTCTGCGACAAAGATTTGGACAATCTTTAAACTATTCACTCATTGAGGGAAGTATAAATGTTAGAGCCTAACAGCTATGCTAGGCGTCTTTATTATTATACTTATAGTGTTCAGGGAGGTTTTTGAACTCTTCATTCTTTTTTTCGTTAGCCTCCTCCGTCAGGGACCGGACTTATCTAGTTTTTGGGATATTATTATTATTATTTTTTTGTCTTGTTTTTTTTTGGTTTTTTTAGAAAACTTGTTTTTATTTACCGTAGCTTCGTTTATATCTTTCACTTATGTTCGATCCAATAACATGCAAATTTCTATCGTTAAATGTGAGAGGTTTAAAAAACAAGAAGAAACGCAGATCTATTTTTACTTATTTGAAAGACCAAAAATGCCATTTTTACTTTCTGCAAGAGACGTATTCAGAACCTAAAGACGAAATTGTTTGGAAAAGTGAATGGACAGGAGAAATTCTGTACTCGCATGGCACAAACCGGAATCAAAGTGGCTATGAGCCACTCAACTTGGAAAATGGATTGAAGGCTCAAAGACTTTCACCCAGAAATTTGAAGCGCTAAGCAGATTTTCACACAGAAATTTGAATCGCCTGGCTTCCAAATGGAACACAAGATAAACTGAAAGGTTGATGCTTCTTCTCCAGGCATTCAATCGAAGATCCATTTAAAATCCAAGTGCTAACCGCCAAATAATTTTTGAGAAATGCAGCTTTCAAAGTGACCAGCATCCGCAGCCGAGATTTCGTGTGCGAAGGAGTCACGCTGTTTGCTCCACCCTGATTGGATGCATTCTTTAGCATTACCCAATCAGCGTGGAGTAACAGCGTGACCGCGGATGAGCTTTCAGAATGTCACAAACAGTATAGTCTTTCGAACGGTAAGTTAACGTCAACAAAACGGTTTTCAAGGAGCATTTTCAAAAACATCTAACAAGCAGTTTCGTCAGTTTAATGGAGGAACATTCCAGTGAACATCAATTGAAAACAGATACAAAATATCTTATCGTCATAAATTAATCGTGACCTGATGCGGCCACAGTCAACAGTGAATACTCGATGAAAGGTTTTCGCATGAGTAAACAGTTGATTGTGTCGCCTTCAGTACGTTTTTAAAAAAACACAAGAGTTTTTAAACCTCTAATCACAAAGCTCATGTACACTATCCCTCTACAATACTTCCTAAATGACATAAAAACATCTTCGACATAAACTTCACTTTCCCATGGAAACTACTAGTCGTATAAATAAACAGCGGGACGCATTGTTCGAATCCTCCTCAGTTCTCTGGACTGTTGACCTTTAAAAACATTTAATCACAAGTTGAGTCATTCGAAAACTCATACAGCTCGTCAATTTTGACTTTCATGATATGATCAGTGTCTTCTTTTTCTTGTTTGGCAATCGAGTATGGTTAAACCTGTATGAGCGGGCACTTTCTAGAGAGACTTCTATAATTACAGGTAGCTTCAGTTTACAAAAGCGTTCTTACGAGAATTTATTCAATGTAGAGCATTTCTGCGATAAGATATCGAGTACTTAGGTCAGAATTCAAAGAATAACTAACTTGACACAGTGCAAGCGACCATGAAATGGCCTTAAACACCTGATGTTCAAAACCCGGGTGGAGAACTCTTATATGCAAAGGTCGACAAATTTTTGTCGTCTCAGGTACGAATCAAGGATTCTGGTCTCACTTACGGTGTTGACGACGAAACATCACCGTTTTTATCTGTCAAAGTATCGTTTAGGGTGCACTAGAAGAAATAATAATTAAAAGAAACGTTCCTATTTACTTCTTTCTCGCTTTTCAGGCTTGATTTCTGCTGATCTCTCGATTACGCGAGTCGGGTCTACAAGTGCCCATGGGATCCTCTCTTGAACAGTAGCTAGTAATCGAACCTGTTCCGTTTTAAGTGGTATCTTTTAATGGTATAATGAAGCTCAGGCAACGTCCACATAAGTCTCCCGTAGGAGTTAAATTCAAATTTTTCGAAGAGCATTCCTTGCGGCTTTTTCATATGGAAGCTCCCCCTGGATTTCCAAATGTCTAACAGGAAGTGAAGGAGTGATGGAGTGAATCCACGCTCCACACCTACAACTTGGAAAATATTATTTTCCATGTTAAAAAGGGCGTCTGCATTTTGATAAGCCCACAATTTAACACTTTTCAAATCGAATATTCTTGCAGCGACTCTGAAGGGCGAATCATTCTGGCCAACTTAAACATGAATTCTGTTCAAATATCCCTCTGCAATATTTATGCTCCAAACAACCTTCAGGTGCAAAACACCTTTGTGAAAGATTTAAATCCGTTTTTACTCTCTAATGCTATTGTCAGCCGACTTATTGTTGGAGGCGACTGGAATGTGGCACTCTATGCCATCAACAAGAAGGGTGGAATGCCTTGGAGACCAACGACATACCGTGATTATATAATTGCAATGTGTGAAGAATTAGATTTGATTGATATACTGAGGAAGAAAAAGCCTAATGCAAAACTATTTACTCATGAATCAAAACCGCTAAGAATGAAATCGAGAATTGACTACTTCTTAATTGCAAATTCAATGTCTCATCTAGTTTCTCATCTTAATATTGGAGTTTCAATTGCCCCAGATCACAAACGAGGGCCTGGTCTGTGGAAGTTCAACAACTCTCTGTTACTTGATGATGAATTCGTCTGCTTGATCGAGACTAACAAGAAGTTTAAAAAAACTTAAAACTGCACTTTTTTAACTCTTTTGCGCTCACAAAAACATTACGTAATATTTAGCAACAACGTTTTGCGAGAAAACATTACCCGGAAATAATTTAAAAGATGGTTAGGACTTGTTTCCATATCTCAAACTGCCCTTGGATACCTTGTGATTCGTACACAAAGTAAATACTGATTATAGGCCTAAGCACTGAAAATACTGATTAGGGTTAGGGTTAATGCAAAGGGTTAATGGTTAGCTTCTTTATAGCGTTCGGGTTTCCGATATGGTACCACGCTTTAAAACTCACGGTTACTCACACTGTCCGACTGCGCATTTGTTATCTTTTTAATCTTTACGCAAACGTTCAGCTCATGAAACGTGATATAGTTACCGCCGTCATCTACTGTTACAGTATTGTGCAAAAGTTATGCAAACGAAATTCGTCGAAAGACGTCCTTTGTTCTTGCGAATTTTCCATGAAAAGTCGTCGAATTTTCGAAACGTTTTTCGTAGGGTTCGAAGCGAAAAATTCACGATCTTTCTCGAAAATTCGAGATAGCGAAGTTCGAAGTAGCGAATTTTCGAGGTAACCCAACGAAGATTCGAGATAGCGAAAATTCGAAGCAGCAGATTTGTGTGACATGAACGACTGAACAAGCGTACATGTATGCACATGTAAATAAACTAAACTCATATCGAAAATAGATTCAATGATCCGACAATTTAATGGGCTATTTCCAATGAAAAAAAAGCAAATGCCTTGCACAATGAAAATAAGTATATGTCTCACAGCCTCGTAAAACCTTTGATTTTCAAGCCCGCTTATCGATCAGCAAAACTGGGTGCCATTTCGCAAATGTAGGTCAAGTGTGTTGACGTGACTATGTTTACAGAAGCGCACTTTCCCAAAACAAACAACACAGAAATGAGATTGAACTTTTGTAGGCAAATGTTATGTTATGAAACATTACATGTCAAATATCTTTCGCGTGTTTTTAAGCCAAGCAGTGCATGTCTCAATCAGCTCCAGAGAATCGTACAAAACTGGCTTCGGACGTCTTACCTTGTAAACTGAATCCTTGCCGTTTTTAAAAGCAATAAGCTTATTTCAAGCATTTTCTGCTTCCATATCAACTGTAAGCATCAACCTCATTTTAAGCCCAGCCATGTGCCATGCAAACATCACGTTTAACCCCAGCCATGTGGCATGTAAACATGTTGACAAAGTTGGAAAAGTTACGAGCCCACAGTTGTTTGGCCTGCGGTATAGATGTTGCGTCGGTAACTATGTCATGTAGAGGGAAAGTGAGGCGTTCGCGACAAAAGAATACTGAAGCCGGCCCACTGTAGTTTTGTATCTAAGTGAACAAATTTACTTTGTTTTGACTTTGACTAAATATTCACGTTCAAAACAGATACCAACAAGATGCGTTTCCAGAGTTCGTATGCAGAAAATATTCTTTGAACGCCTTACTTTGCAAACATAATTGTTGCTTTGTTTAAAAGCTCATGAATCCACATAAATTCCATTTCAGTTTGAAAACTCTTGAATTCAGAAAAATTCCATTCTGTCTCATGATTTAAACGTTTGGGGCTCGCCATGTGACATGTACGCCATGTTGGCAAATTGTTTGCGAGCCCACAGTAACTTGAGCTGTGGCGTTACCAGTTCGCGCGGAGTCTGAGTTACGCTAACATGGCCGTGTCTGCGAGTGGCCCTTGTGTTCAACAAACGTGAGCCAAGAAACCACCAAAGAACAACGGTGTAAGAGCTGCAATGCTTTCAACGTGAAGTAAACAGTATAAGGAACCTTTGAAGTAATACAGGTGAGTCTCGTATAAACCTGTTGTATAAACGGACACGAGTTTGTCGTAAAGCTTACACTGTGAAGTGACATCAGAATAGAATCGTCGCGGCAAATTCGAACTGGGCAAATTATCGTCCAGAAAATGCGCGAGACTGTTTGAGCAGAGCAAACAAAGAGTGAAATTTCGCTCAAATGTTCTAAGTCATTGATCGAACACTGCAAATTGTCACTCAAAAATTCGAAGTATATTTTCCTTCTGAGCGAATTGTCGTTCGAAAATTCACGTAATTGGAAACAATAGGCATCACAAATTATCGTGACTTTTCGTTGAAAATTCGCTTCCATCGAAAATTCGATATTTTTTCGTCGAAAAGCCCGAAAAGCCGCGAATTTCGGCGAAATACGTTTGCATTACTTTTGCACAATACTGTACATAACAACCGACTTCAGGATAATCATTACGAAAAAGGAACTTAATATTGCAACCGACGACCATTGCAATTTCTATGGTGGCTCATAGGGACAAAACACTTGCACAAATACAAAACACTTGCACAAATACAAAACACTTGCACAAATACAAAACACTTGCACAAATACAAAACACTTGCACAAATACAAAACACTTGCACAAATACAAAACACTTCCAGAAATACAAAACACTTCCACAAATCAGAAAACACCCTCACAACCTCTTGGCTTGGCTACTAAGGCTCTAAAGGCCAGGATACTAAGGTCAGTTCGCGCCTCGCGGGTCGAGCAAACACTTCGAACTTCAAGTGGATTGAGGTGAGTACTTGTTCTGTCGTATATTTTAATGCTGTTGTTCGGTCTGATTTGCTAGTATTGCTTCCTGTCCACTTTTGTGGCCATTTAAAGCGTATTTGTAAGGATCGTGTTGAGTGATGACTTAAACTGAGCTGTGAAAGTAAGCGACCTGCAACGAAACAGTCGGCAACAGTGCAATGGCTTGTAAGGCACTAATAAGATATGAGCAGTAAACAAAAAGACCGCAAATATATTAGTCAATAAAATTCTTATCTACCTTTGACATCGCTAGCCAGAGGACCCCCTGATCGCTAGTGTGATGCCTATTGTTTCCAATTACGTGAATTTTCGACGACATATTCGCTAGAATGAAATTTACTTCGAATTTTGAGTGACTAACTTTGCAGGTGTTCGATCATGCTTAGAACATTTGTAGCGAAATTTCATTCCCGCGCTTGTTTGGCTCTGATCAAACAGTCTCGCGCATTTTGCTGTGACGATAATTTGCCCCAGTTTCGATTATTTCCGGGCGAGGGGGTAAATTCTATCTGATGTCACCTTCTAACAGTGTACTTTACAGCCTCGTGTCCGTTTATATCTAACCGGTTTATTATAGCGCGTAGTACTCACCTGTATATACTTGCAAAGTTCTTATACTGTTTACTTCCTGTTGAAAGGGCATTGCCAGCTGCTTACGCACCGTTCTATCTTAAAACGGGTATTCTTGGCTCTACTTTGTTCGAACATAGGGCCACATCGCAGCACGGCCATGTTACGCGTAACTCAGACTCAGCGCCGACTGGTAACTAGCCACTAGCTCAGTTACTCGATTGGGCTGCGCCAAACAATTTGGCCACATCGCGTACGATGTCCCATTGCGGAGCCCCAACGTTAAATCACTGAGGACTGATGTATGATGGAGATTTTCTGATTCGAAAGGAGTTTTGTCAAACTGATGGAATTTATGTGGATTCATGAGGCTTTTAAACAAGCTATTACATTATTTTGCAAAGTAGGGGAGGCTTCAATAAGAATTATTCTGCATACGAGATCTCTGGATAAAGCATCTTGGTGTATTCGTGTTGACGTGAATATTAGTCAAAGTCTAAAAGCAAAGTAAATTTGTTGCATCGCATTAATACATAAACTATAGGCAGTGGGCCGCTTCAGTATATCTTTTGTCGCGACGCTCACTTCGTGTCTACATGACATAGTTAGCCGGGACGGCACTGATCTTATCGCCGCGAGCCCAACACGTGTGGAGTATACTTTTCACTTTGTGCGAACGATGTTTAAATGCCACATGGCCTGGGGTTAAACGTGATGTTTGCATGGCACATGGCTGGGCCACTTTAAAATGAGCGTTGGATGCTTGACAGTTAGATATGGAGCAGAAAATGCTTGTGAATAAGCTATTGCTTTTATAAACGGCATAGGATTCAGTTTACAAGGTAGGACGTCCGAAGGCCATTTTGTTAGCTGCATTCTCTGGAGGCTGCATTGGACTTCACTGCTTGCTATAAAGCACCGAAGATACTTTGAAGTCATTTAATGTTTCATAGCAATATGCATTTCTCTACAAGTCAATCTTCATTTCTGTGTTTTGTTCAGGGTTTTGGAAATGTGCGCTGCTGTAAAACATAGTTCCTACGTCAGAACACTTGACCTACATTTAGGGGGCGAAATGGCACCCGTTTTGGCGATCGAATAGGGCGGGCTTGGAAATCATAGTGTTTTAGCAGGGCTTGGTGATACACTATGAGCGTTATTACTTCTTTGTGGCTAAGGGGCATTTGCTTTTTTTCATTGGAAAATAGGCCCTTTAAATTGCGATCGTACTATTGATCTATTTGTCGTATGAGTTTATGAGATTTATTTAAATGTGCTGATACATTGATACGCTTGTTCAGGGTGTTCGTGTTCTCATTGTCACTACCAAAATCTGCTGCTGTGGCGATTTCGGGCTATTCTCGGAATTCTTCGTACTGCGCTTGGGTACTCGCTCGAAAATTGAACCTCCCGCCGGGGGCTTTCGCGCTATGAGCTTTCGAGACTTCGGCTGTCGGTCGTAATTTTCGGGAAGTATCGTAATTTTTTTGGTTCGGGCTTTTCGAGCGGCTCTGCGATAATACGTGTCGGGGGGAAATTCCGACTTCTCGGAAATTCGGCTAAGATAAGGCAGAGGACTGTCTTGTCGACATATTTCGTTGCATACTTTGTGGGTGCCGTTATGTAACAGTAGATTACGTAGCGGTAACTATATTCCACGTTTCATGAGCTGAATGCGTTGGGCGTAAGATTATAAGGATACACAATGGCGCAGTCGGGACAGTGTGAGTAACGTGAGTTTTAAGCGTGTAGGCCCTTCGGGAAGCCCGACCTTTGAGAGAGGAAGAAAAAAATAATGAAGAGCTGAACGTTATACCCCTTTAGTGGCATTAACCTTAACTCCTCAATCAGGTATTTTCAGTGGGGGGGGGGCGGAGGCTTATAATCGAGTATTTACTTTGTGTACGAATGCACAGGTTCGCAATGGCAGTTTGAGATATGGAATATACATAGTCCTAATCCAATCTTTTATAAATTATTTGGCGGGTAATGTTTTGGCCTCTGCAAACGATTGTTGCTATATATTACGTATATGTTTTCTGTGATGAGCGCAGAAGAGTTTAAATTAAAGTGCAGTTTTAAGTTTTTACTTCTGTTAGTCTCGAGTCAGCTAGACGAATTGAATCTCAAGTAGACAGAGAGTTGTTGAACTGAGAAGGAGCGCGTGCTGCCTCGTTTGTGATCTGGTGGGCTAATTGATACCTCCTAATATTAGATGGTTAGACTTGTTCTCCATATCTCAAACTCCTCTTGGATCCTTGTGATTCGTAGCACGAGTATACTGTTTATAAGGCCTAAGCACTGAATCTGATTAGGGGTTAGGTTAATGCAAGGGTTATGGTTAGCTTCTTTATAGGCGGTTCGGGTTCGCGATATGGTACCACCAGCTTTAAACGTCGACGTTACTCCACTGTCCGACTGCGCATCTTGTTATCTTTTAATCTT
>JAHPZR010049810.1:5000-7500 GCA_019787425.1 Platygyra sinensis | reverse complement strand
ATCTTGGCAAAGATTTCTTTCGTTATCTTTGATATTGTGATAAAAAACAAATCGAATGTGGTTTAGCGTGGCACTGGTGAAATTCCACTGATTTTGGACTAATTGACATGTTTTTAATCAATCTGAATGCAGAAATTGTTACTTGTATATTCAGAAAATCGCGCCACAAGCCAAATCTGGAAAGTACTTCCAAATATGGTTTTCCCCCGTTTTAGGGGGGAAAATGGCGGCGTTCTGAGCATGCGCATGCAAGTTATCCTGGACTCTTCTTTCGCCCGCCCGGGTTCAGCCCCTATATGGGGCGGGAAGAAAGGAGAGTTCAGGGACTGGACTACATGAAACGATGTTAAATGGAAAATCTAATGAAATTTAACTGTCCCCACAGTGAACGTTTCAGAAGACAAAGAGCTTTAGCGCCTCATCAGTCGCATATTTTAGACTACATACTCGGCTTTGTGACTTAAAGATTTTCATTCTTTTTTAGTGAGTCAGGACACGCCTAGATTTGCCTTTGTGCTTGCGAGCACGCTCAAATTTGTAAAGTTATATTATTCTCCTTCAATAGGTAAAATATGAGTCTTATATAAGTTTATTTGTGTAATATCGCTGAGTAGATTCCTAATATGCTTGTTTACCGGAACCTTTATTTTCTAATGAGGTGGTGTTGTAAGTTATCAACAAGAGTATTGCATGCTTGTATTTACATCATCCTGACTTTGTTATAATTCATCATGTAATATACGGAGTTACGTTTTTCAAACAAGATCATTCATCAAAGAATCTCGAATGGGTGTTGGCCATCTGGTGCTCCGGTCGTCAGTGTGGGAGAGGACGATCAGACAAATACCATCCTGACCGTGCAAGCTGTCATTTCATGTTTTCTCGCTTCCCTTTTTGCTTGTGGATCAGCTTTTTGTCTTTTTATTCGTTTTACGCTAGTACGTAATGCTGTTTTGTAACAAAACCAAAATTGAGTTCATTTCCTTTACACTTCTTTTTTCTTCCTTTTACATCTGTGGTGATGGGCAAATCCCTTTGCAGTGTACATGTATATATGTGAGGTGAGAGCGATACTCAAAAGTTTCTCTGTTTATGTCAGTTGAAATCAGCGTTCCACTGTACTGCAACTCATGAAGCGCAACAAATGGAAAGCGTTCTTCCCATACTGTGAGAATTTGTTGCGACGTTCCTAGTAATTAATGAAGAGCAATACAGTTTCCAAATATTAATGACGTTAGGAAGACATGCCGGGAAAGGAGTGGCCTTCCCAAGCCAGAAGCCTCCTCCTACCCCTCTCTTTGAGATGCGAGGTTTCTTGTGTGGCAGCATTTACTATTGTTTGGGAAAACCAATACTGTAAACTGCCGCTTGTAAGCCCCCTCCTCCCCAACCCCGCCCCGAGTATAGGCCCATCTATCTGCAAACCAAAACACGCGTTCTTTCATTGTATTGAATTCGTTTTTTGTTTTAAAGCTCAATTACTCCATAAAAAAAAAAACCTATTTTGATCAGCATGTTCAGTTATAGCTCGTTTCAAAATGGTCCGAAATGTTTTTTCATTCCGATAAGTCCCCTCGGATATAAACCCCTACATTTATGAGCCCATCTAAAAGCCCCGGGGCTTATAAGCGACAGCTTACGGCCGCTATGAAAAACACTGTATAAGCCCGGGGCATAATGCTGGGATATAAGAAAAGCCCGGGGTATAATCCCGGGGTATAAAACCTGGGCAAGGGCTTTACATTTTTAGTAGTAATTTTGCTTAAAAAAAGCAGACATTGGGCTTAGACAAAACATCTGATAAAACTCGATGTGACCATAATCTTCCATTTTCACGTCTCCAATTGCTACTTTTCAGGGAAAGTTCTAGTTTTCCTTTCTAAGACCGGGAAATTTTTTGATACGTTTTTCCGGTTTAACGTCAAATAACAAATATTGCGTTACATTTCATTGGCTCAGTAGTATGTGACCCGGGCATTGGATAAGAAATGTAACAAGGAATAAGGAATTACAGGAGCCCATGGGCTCCTGGGAATTATGATCTTATAAATGTAAATACAACTGACGAAAAATGTCTTCTCGAAAATACAGTAAAAGTGTCTGATTATTTGAAAAATATCGCCCTGAGCTAATAAAGTGTTTTTCAGCCCCTAATTAAGATGGCACGCAGGTCGCATTCGTTCCACCGCACTGCATCTCTGCATTTCCGATTTTTCGCAGAATGGATAATCGTTATCGCACAAAATTATTAAAATGTTTCGTAAATAACTAGTGATGTCATATTGAAACAATCACATCTAGGGCAAATAAGGTCTTGGGACTTATCAAGCGAAACCTGTGGAATTGTCCAAAGTCAGTGAAAGAAACCGTGTATATGACACTTGTGAGGCCAAAACTCCAGTATGCCTGTAGCGCATGGGACCCACATTACCAGAAAGATAAAGCCGCTCTAGAAAGGGTACAGCGGAAAGCAGCCCGCTTTGTCACTGGAAATTACGAT
>JAHPZR010049809.1:0-27000 GCA_019787425.1 Platygyra sinensis | reverse complement strand
TAAATATGATCAAGACAAGTGGTACTACAGCCTTTAAGATTGATTCCATCACTTAAAATTTCTCAATTTGCCTTAGCAAATGCATGCCACACCTGCAAAGCACAACAAACTCAGAAGCTCAATGAAAACATGATATTTTAATGGATGAAGCAAATAGCTCAAAGGCAGCTCTAAAATTCTAGTTATGTTTGGATTGCACAGCAAATTGGCAGTTACGTGCTTACTTGTTTATTTTCCATTAAGCAAGACCTCTTCAACGAATGGCGGGTTGAATCAAATGAACCTGAAGCGTGCGGTTTAAATTTTGATGTCATAGAAGTTGACGTTAAAAGGCATAAAGTAAATCCCAGTCTACCTTTAGAAGAGACGTTATTGCTGAGATCACTACTTGGCCTGTTCACCTAGAGGATGGCTAAAATCTTCACCTTTATCCTGTTAACCTTTTTCGTCAGTCAAAGGTAAGGATGTTTATTTTTATTTCTATTTTCAATCGGAACGGCTTTAAAAGAGATGAAATAAGATAACAAGGTCAGTGAATTTTATGAACGCTTTGGAAAAAACTAAAACAAAAATATCAATCACGATAGGCGCGAAAGAGGTAATAAATTAGATTTATAAAACCCTTGGGAAAATAAAACAAAAATATTTTTCCAGGTAGGTAGAAGGAAGAAATTGAAAGCGCCACACATGTCTAAGCACCTTCCTTACCTTATTCACGACATTGCTTTTCTGGTAACAGCGTATCCTGTTTTTCTTTTTTTAAATGTGACCTGGTGTATGGACAAGTTATTGTCTCAATTAATAGTAAGTTTTAGTTGTTTCGAAATGAAACCTTTTTTTGCTAAACAACTGGAATACTATACACATTATTCATTGACTGGAGAACAAAGACGTGCGTTAAAAACCAGACCAAAACATAGTATTTTAACAGATACCTAGAGTAAATATTTGCATCACAAAGTATGAATAATTATTTGAAATATATCGTTCCTGTAAAAATAAAGACCGGTAGAAACGTGCTTTAATATCACTGCTATGTTGTGAATGTTTCTCTGCTACATAGCTCACAGCTCGACCTTGGAACTCTTTGCCGAGATATGTGGGACAAGACTGGAGAGAACTTGAAAGTTCCTTTGGATTTGGAGTTTAACAGACAATCACCAGAAATCGGCCCATTGTTTAAGCTGACAGCGACGGGAGAAGCCAAAGTTAACTCCATTGTGTTTACAACGTTTAAAGGTACATGTAGCTAATAATTAGATTGTCTAGTAGTTTTTTAAGTTAGCAGTCAGCTAAAAGAACTTGCGCCTGTAATGCTTTCTTACACTGATTAAACTGTCGGGATGAAATATTTGTTTAATATTTTGATTTTTTTCTTGTAAATGGCACATCTCAAAGAGCGCAGATTGAGTTAATATACGAAAGCAGAGGAAATGGAAGCAGATATGACTTGTGGCATTATTGGCTGAGTCTAGGGGTTCGAGAAGGGACCATTAAAAGGGCAAAATTATTTAACGAAACAAAGTTTTATTCGTCATTCAAACTGGGAATAAAAGCAAATGATATAAGTCATTGACATGTAATAAAGTTCTATTAACATCCATTGTCCTTTTTTCCTTTCATATTTTACATTATTTTGAGCAGAGCTGCTGTCTTATCCTGATGTCACCTCTCTTCAAGATAAATTTTTTAACGCTATCATGACGGGATATGGACCTGTGGGAGAAGCCTATAAGTATCTCAAGGCTGAACATCTTATAACAGAGGTAATTATAAAAACGCAGATAGAGAGATATTTGTACACTTGAAAACTGGATATTTTTTACAAAAAAAAAAAAAAAAAAAAAGGCGACCGTTGAGGATTTGGTGGGATGATGGAATCCCGAAAACCGGGAATCCTCGAATTCATCATCTCGCTCTTGCTGAGCCCTCTCTGAAAGGACCACAAGTTCATTGACGTTATTTTAAGTATTCAAATAAGCGTTTTCTTATAAGCAACTCTACCCTCTTACCCTTCCTCGCTTGCCATGCTTTGTACAAAGTAAACAAAGAATCAAAAGCGAAGTTAAATTTACAGCGCTGATTATATTACCGTGAACACTTAAAATATGTCTGGAATGTTTATTGTGTTGTAACCAATCACATGTGAGATCTTCACACCACAGAAACCACAAGGCAACGAATGGTTTCCTAACGGGCACGGAACAAATTATTTTCGTTTTGTTTTAACATTTAGTCTTTTTACAAGCAAGTAAACAATTACTTTTCCTTCCCATTTGTTTGCAGTATGTGCTATAATAGCGAAAAATACAGGTTTGAGCGATTTTGAAGTAAATTACAAAGCCGATGTGCCGGCGGACGCACGCGACGGTTTGGCGTGCGAATTTTCAAACTTTTTGTAACGATCGAAATCGAAATAATTAGTTACGCCTGATCGCAAATTTGTTCGGCGGTCTTTCCAGTTTGCGATCTTGCGATCAAGGAACTTCTGCCGGCACAGTAGTTCGAGGGTTCAATTGTTAGCCCACACAAATCAACCCTTGTTCTACAAAAAATATTGGCAAGGATTATGCTAATCACGATTGTTGCTTTTTAAATTATCTTCATGTGATGTCGTTACATGGAAAGCTGGTCGCCGTCGCGTCGCGTTGGCTTCTAAATTTTTTCTTTCTTAACTCCAACGATGACCTGGATGCGGTCCTCAGCACTGATCTTGGGGAACAGCGGTGTTTTAAATTCGTAATAAGACAGTTTGTATCTTAAACAAAACAAAAATAATTTGTTCCGTGGCCGATTAAGGAAACGGTTCGTTGCCTGTGGTTTCTGTGGTGTGAAGATCTCGCATGTGATTGGTTACAACACAATTAACATGCCAGACATATTTTAGGTGTTCACGGTAATATAATCAGCGCTGTAATAATTATGTATCACATCATCTTTTCGTCGTCCTTCTTCAGACTGTGACAATGGAAAGGTTTGAGTGTATGCTGAGAGATATGTGGTTTGCAAGTCCTGGCAAAGGATTTTTACATGTATTTGCTGGTAAGTACGTTTAAAAGCCAATGCCTATAGGAAAGGAGAATCCAGAGAAAAGGTGGAAAAGTCGAATTATCTTATATTTCGTCAGATAAAAACATTTTTGGTGAACTATTTTTAAACCATAAATTAGAAACTTACTGGTTTAGTTAATCTAGAAAAACAGAAGAAAATTTAATGACGGGGATTACTGTTTCTGGCCTAAACATTCTTTAAAACTTAAATGGTCATATTTCCTTAATTATGTAAGATATCGACAAACGGTTTTCACTTCTCAACTACACTTGTTTCTGTCTTTCGAAAACAGTAAAAATTTTTGGAATGTGTAACATTTCGTCTCAAACCATCATAATTTTCAACCATTGTGTATTGCGTCTTACATGTAACTTCTTCAAGAGTTTAAAATTAGGAGTATGACATAACGTCCTCGTTTAGACGTAATCATTGAGCATACATGGCAAATTTTTTTGTGAAAAAGTTAGACTTCTGTCCATTTACTTTCTAAGTCTGGTGACAGTATGTTAGTATCATGAATATTATTTGAAGTTATTATCCATCAAATCTTTTCACTCGTGCACGATTGGTCTAAACGCGTCACGTGACCGATTATTCCTCAGTTTTACTGGCTGAGGAATATCCGAGAGGGTACGGTAAGCAATCCTACAATCTGATTGGTTGTTAGCGCGGTCGGAATTTTACCATCTCTGACCACGGTCACAGTAACGGCAGGAAACAACGCGGGAGAAATTGTCGTGTTGGTCAATTTTCTTGAGTAAACCAGCGGTAACCGTCAACCTTTTACACTTTCATTGGCGATTAATCAACGCAAGCTAGTTTATCTCTATTCGCTTTTAAATGGGAAGTCACTGTAACTAAATTCAATTGAGCATTTTGAGAGTTTGTTACGTTGTTTGTAGCTCGTCGCTGTAATGGCGCGTTATCCTGTGTTTCTCTTTGGGAACAATTTCAAGTTAAAAAAAAGTGAATTGCAGTCAAGTTTACCTCTCTGATCGTTACTGTATATAAGAGAATTTCTGTGGAATACGCTTAATGGATGCCCTAGCTTTCTGGTACATAATTTACGGTAGAAAAGCCTGATTTAAAGTGATTCGCAACGAATGACGGACATTGCTTTTATAGTTCAACTTCAACCTTTGCACGAAATTTTTACAGCGGAAAAAAAAACAGTTTTGGAGAACTTAACTGGTGAACTAGATGCAACAAACATAAACTACTTCTAAATAAATCTGTTCTTTAATACATCTTTCTTTGTCTAGTGTGAGTTACTCGCTCGTTCGCTCGTTAGACATTTTTACGATGGATACTAGAAGGCAGCCACGTAAGCCAATTCAATGACAAAGTTGCGTAAACCTGCAGGAAAAAAATAAATAAGTTATTTGCCGGCTTAAGGCCGGTCCGTATAATGAAAATGTAGCCTAAGTGTAGCCGTACCCTCCCCCCGAGGGTACGGCTACACGTAGGCTATGAAAATGATGATACGAGACGAAAACTATGCGCATACTAAGAATATCGGGTCCAGCTTGAGGTCAACAACGATGTGGACGCTAATGAAGCGAAAATTGTGCGCAGTAGGGATGGGCAATGTAATACTGAGGAATCACCTTAATTTCCCTTTTATGCCTACAGTGTCCTACGTTGTACTGACTCAAAGCACTATATTATTTTTTCGCGGGGACCCAATCTATTGTGGCAGGCCGTTGTTAGTGTTTCATTTTGTGTTCGACCCTACGGTTTATGTAACTCGCTCGCGATTTGATCAATTTTGGCAACAAATGACGGGCTAAAAGGTTACAGTGACAGGTTTTATTCACGCAGAGAAATCAAAAGATCACACTGAGCGGATTAAAAACTAACAACGTCGGGCCGGATCGTATCAATTCGTAATGATACCGGAAAGAATTCCCAATATTAGAAATTATTTTCCTTGCTCGGGACTGATTGGCGCTGACTGGTTTTCTTTCCCTTTTGTATCAGTATCATTTCTGTCCGTGAAATGAGGCGGCAAGTAACGACAGATCAAAGCTTTAAGTTGGCTTCGGTAAAGAGCCGCGTCAAGAGTTAGGAATGACTCGATTACAAACTGTCACATAATGCGCACGTTCCAAGAATAAGCAAATAAATGACAAGAGTTGTTTGTCAATAAAGTTCAAATCGGGTCAGATCGATTCGGACCGAATTGTGTTCGTAAAAAAATAGTGAATATGCGCTCCTGTTTACTTGAACTAGCGTTGCGCTTGCTTTCAGGCGAATGTTTCTGAATAAGAAGCGCTCTAAAACAAGTGACACGAGGCTAGCCAAAAGGGCCTTGTGATTCTTCACACCGTTTCCTCAATTGCGTGTATGAAAGAATATTATTCTAACTTCTGGCGAGCCTGCATGGAACAGAGGACGGCTCGATGAAAAACACGAGATTTCCTTTTGAATGATTGAGTGCTTTTAGAGACCGTATTCTTCAGTGCTGCTACGTTGCTGTGAGTGTAAATTATGCGCGAAGTGGTAGGCTCTTAAACTCGAAGGACCGGATGACTGCTTATTTGGAGCAATTCAAAGTTTGAGGATAAAACACATTCCCCCGACCTTTTGAAAGTCATGATAATTCACTGCGCTGAAAAAAAACAAATCGCAACTCTCCTTAAACTAATGAAGATTAGCAAAAGTTCACCTGTCCTCTGTACGAAACTTGCGAGGTACACCTTAATTTGAACACTCACAACTCACTTGTACGCGACGAGAGCTTGTTTAATTCTCCTTCAGTCAGTTACAACCTGACGCCTCCTATTTTCTGTGTTCACTTGATAAAACCATTCCACCATCACTCGAGTCTCCCATTACAATGTTGACGAATCTCATGATCCAAGCTGTCAACTTATGAAGTGTCACGCTCCCACGGCACTATCATTACCTCGCTTGCAGCTACAGTACCAAAATCTGGTAATTCAAAAGTCTATTTAATTGATAGAAATAACAGAACACCAGATATGCTTCAAATCAAAACTTCTTTAAGCCATCAGTATGCACTAATTATGGTACATCTACATTTAAATTCTCTGCAACAAAAATCTGGGAATCTGTCCCACTAGAAATTAAATGTTTTCCGTACATGCTCTTCAAAAAGCAGTATAAGAGATTCCTATTGAGCTCTCAAAACTGACCATAATTTAACTACCAGCTATAGAAGATAATGATGCACAATATGTAGGATATCATTTTCGTCTCTTTTTCTTCTAGCTTGTCTTTCTTCTCTTTCAAATATACTTAACATGCGGCCAACGCCAATTTATCTCTCACATGACAGTGACCAACTCGAAAGCTCATTGGCTACTTTGGTCACTGTACACGATTAAATAGTGTTTCTCTTCTGGCTAACTTTGTTTGTATTTTTTTTTATTTCTGTATAATTGTAAACTATGTTATATTAAGTTGTATCACGTCTGTAAACAGTGTAAAATAATAAAACTTGAACTTGAAACTAGAAAAGAGGAGACTCTTCATGACCTCACTTGCCATGCTACAGTGTATCGACGCATGAAGACCGCGGATGTTTTCCATTACGCCAGTGCAAAGATTCCTGAAATTTCGGTCGGTTCCTTCCGACAGAATATTCGGGATCACCTCTGCAGGTGGTCCAGTTATGTTATTTCGGTCACCTAAAATTTGTTCACTGTACCATATTTGACAAGCCGGTTCGTCATTGCCGTTCTTTTCCTTACTTTTGTAGGAAATTCGGAAAAGGAATAAAAAGTGGTGAGATCCCGATTACTCTTGGTTAGCCCGGTTTAATCGGATTTCATTTTCCCGGTGGCCGACTCCGCATCTAATAAATACCATATTCGGGTTAGGGCATTATGCCCATTTTTGGATTTTTTGACGGGAATATTTTGGGGCTTGCAAAAAGAGGCTCGCGACTCGCGGCTCGTATATCGTAAAAAAACTATATCGCAGCGTCCCGACTAGAAGTGCCCGGGTCTCCGAGGATGGGTTGCAAACAACCTAAGTGGAAATCGATTTTACGGCGCCGCGACCGGGTATTGTTTAAGAAATAGGAGACATGTACGTCGCTTTTATCGAATTTTACTATGAATCTGCTAGCTTTTTATCACTAATGCCAATCTTTGATTGGCTACGCTGCTCACTATCTATTCTGTGATAGTGAGTAGCAGTGTGCCCTTGTTAACAAAGTGACGCCCGCTTCTTGGCGTTTTCGAAGTAACTGTGAAGAGGATTTAGATTAATTCTTTAACGACTTGTACGTTTTTACTAAAACAATTAGATTATTGGCACTCGATTTCTATTGGACAATAGTTGACTCTTGTTGCACCCTCGTCAACTATTACGCGATAGAAATCTCGAGCTCTTAATTTTATCGTTTAAACGTAACACGAGTTTAATTGTTTTTAACAGGAGTGAAAGTTTGCTGCTTTTTCAAATCCTCCCAAACTTTCAGGAGTGTTGTTAAAACATTATCATGTCACTTTTCCCTTAAACTTGATTTGTGGACCACTAAAAAGCACGAAATGTGCCACTCAACAACAAAAAATATATATTTAACAAATAGATTCCATGTTGCCGTGTGTCTGTAGTTCAATAGATCACAGATGACGTCAAAATGTAGTAAGAAGAAAACGATGGTACTCGAAGCGAAAGCCGAGTATGTCATTGATGTTCTTACCACATTTTGACATCTTCTACGATCTATTTGTCACAGTGAGTTTTGTTCGTCTTTTTAATATACCAGAACCCTGATGGCTTGAGGCGTAAAGGACACCTAGTAAAAGACAAATAAAATCAGAAGACAAACATGTAATTTTCCAAAACAACACGCCATGCCCTTTTTTCCTTTTTCATGCGCATGCGCGGGCTATTCGGCCCCAGGGTCACACGTCCGCGTAAGAAACGCACCCTCACATGCTTCCCTGCTGAGGTTGGAGTCCTCGACAACCTCACAAACTAGAAATCAAATCAACTGGTTTAATAGAGGCAGTAATAATACACGCCTATACTTGAGCGTTCTTAGCTAACAACTGCGTTATAAGCAGATTGGACTGTGCTACAGAGTTCAATATTTGTGGGTCGGTCACTGTTGCTGCCATGCCTTCTCTCATCACAGGCCACGGGAAATGGTGAGGGTTGGAATGCTGACCAGCTCCTGTTCGAGTGGATCTCCTTACTGGTGGGCTGCTCTTGGTATCATCAGTAGGCGGCGTCACCTCCGCTCCCTCGTGTCCACTGGCACTGGTCTGCAAAGTATCAGGCTCCTAGGGGTCAGCAACAGCATCAACTGCTAACTCAGCTGTAATCTGGGGTTCCTGGTCAGATTTAGCACTGTCCTCCCCAGGGGTCTCTGACTGGCTCTATCCTAAAGTAACAGGCGTTACCTCCGCTCCCTCGTGTCCACTTGTACTGGTCTGCAAAGTATCAAGCTCTTTAGGGTCAGCAACAGCATCAACTGCTAATTCAGTTGCCATCTGGGGCTCCTGGTCTGATTTAGCGGTGTCTTTCCCAGGGGTCTCTGACTGACTCTGTGCTAAATCATCACTCAGCACATGTTGCGCAGAGCCATTAGGGATACCTTCAGGGACACTGCTCTGTTTCGGTAGCACCACAAGTTCGAAATCGTCATCTTCCTCTCCGTCATCTGACCCTTCTACGCTCGTTGTCTCTTCATCTCCATTACCTGTCCCTGCTTCCACCAGTACATCGTTGCTATAGATATCCTCTCCGCTTCTGTCCTAGCCTACAGCTGGGGAATTTTCCAATCCCATGTCATCAGCAAGTTGTGTCGCATGCAAGATGTCATTCCTGTCGACAGTTTTTTTCTGGGCTCTTCCTCACCTGGCAATGCCACAAGTGGTACCACAACATGCAGTGTGTTCGGTGTCAAGTCGTCTGATGACTTTATGCGGGGTTGCATCCCACACGTCCTGCATCTTGTTACGCCCTTTGACACGATTCCTAAGGTACACCCGGGCACCAACAGGTAGACTTGTATCAGTCGCTTTGAGGTTACTTCTAGCTTGGTGTCACAGAGCCTCCTTCTCTGTTCTCACTGAGGCGAGCCTAAAAGCCTTCTCTAGACGTTCCTGGTGCACTGTGATCCATTCTGAACATTCCCCCTAGACTTGACTCACTGATCCCAGCATGTGTTCCACCGGGAGTGTCGGCTCCCTGCCAAAGAACAAGTAATAGGGCGAGTAACCAGTGGTTGAATGAGGAGTACAATTGTAGGCAAACACAAGTTCAGGAAGAAACTCGGGCCACCTGCGTTTTCTCTCAGGACTAAGAGTGCGTAAGCGATCGTGCATAGTTCTATTGAAGCGCTCGCATTGGCCGTTACCCTCGGGATGATAAGGGGAGGTACGACTCTTGGTGATGCCATAGATCTTGCACAGTTCCTGAATCACTTTACCCTCAAAATTCCGCCCTTGATCGCTGTGGATCCTCTTTGGTACCCCAAACCTCACAATCCATTCCTTTACCAGCACCCGTGCTACAGTTGTCGCCTTCTGATCCCTTGTTGGGATAGCCTGGGTAAACCTCGTGAAAACATCGGTAAGGACTAGAACATTCTCTATCCCGCTGCTACTTTTCTCCAACACAGTCAATGGCTAAAATCCCCAATGGCTTGCTAGCTGTCAAGGAGCTCATGGTAGAATGAAGCTTCTTCCCTGCTTTGGCCAGAGTACACCGTTCGCACTTCCCACAATACTCAGCAATATCTGTCGCCATCCCTGGCCAGTAACACCTATCCCGAGTTAGTACTGTAGTCTTCTCAACAGCTTGGTGGCCTAGATCGTCATGAACCGACCTCAGCACCTTATCCTTCAGGGAGCCAGGTAGTATCAGCTGTCTCACTTCTTGACCGTTCTTTTGGAAAACACGATACAAGACACCATTCTCCTGCTTGATGCGGTTCCACTCCCTTAGCAATCTGCGTGCAGGCTTTGGTTCCTTCATTGGCTGACGAAGAGTTGGGGGATGTTTCCGTACCCAGTAGTACCACAGTCTACCAATTGTTTCATCGCCCCCCTGCATGGTGGCCATATCCTCACTTGACATGGACGAGAATGTCGACATAGCCTGGGGTATCGTACTTGGTAACCTCACACGAGACTCCTGTAGCAGGGGTCCTGCCATTGCCTCTTCAGCACACGCCCTGACACAACCAGGAATAAGGGTACCTGTTCCATTACCTAACACATGGGAGGGGCACTGGTCACTTCCTCCAATCTAGCCACAGAGGGTTCCTCGCCATGGGAAGCCTTCCTGCCAAGAGCATCCGCATTCCGGTTACTTCTTCCAGAGCGGTACTTGATGGTGAACGTGAACTGAGCAAGTTCTGCAGCCCAGCGCATCTCTGTTGCACCCAGTTTTACTGTGGTTTGCAAGTAGCTAAGTGGGTTGTTGTCCGTAAACACAATGAACTCAGTTCCCAGGAGCAGATCGCGATACTTTTTGTTACAGCCCAGTACAAGGCAAGCAGTTCCAACTTTATACTAGAATAGTACTGCAGTCCATTCTCTTGTTGTTGGGAAAGGACCGCTCCAAGGCCGCTAAAACTGGCGCCAGTCTCCAAAATAAACCCACGGGAGAAGTCTGGGAACCCCAACACTGGCGCATCTGTGAGCATCTGCTTCATCTTGACAAAAGCCGCTTCACACGATGGATCCCATTTGTCCCTGATACTCCCATCACTCTTGGGCCAGTTCGCTGCTCTCATGACTATCTTCCCTTTCTTTCCACTTCCCTGTCCTTGGAGTAGAAAATGAAGGGGACCAGCAACCTTAGCATATCCTTTCACAACCTTCGGTAATAGTCTGATAAACCAAGAAACCCACGGAGATCACGGAACGATTCTGGCCTTGGCCACTCCGAAACTGCCCGTACCTTCTCAGGATTGGGGGAGGTTCCTTCACGTGTAACCACATGACCTAGGTAGCGGACTTTCTTACGAAAGAGCTGACACTTTTCAGGCTTCACCTTCAGTTTGAGGGTTGACAAGTGGGACAACACAGTTTCCAGTCTGGACAACGTCTCCTCGAACGTGCTACCAAACACCAGGATATCGTCAAGGTACACTGGCAGGATCTGGAAGTTAAGGTCTCCAAATGCCTTGTCCATCAGGCGCATGAACGTGCCTGGCGCATTACACAGTCCAAAAGGCATCATTGTGTATTCGTACAGCCCTCCGGTTCCAGTCCTGAAAGCAGTCTTCTCAATGTCAGACTCCCTCATGGGTATCTGATTGAAACCATGGGCAAGGTCAAGGCTACAGAAATACTCAGCTCTCTTAAGGACATCAAGAGCTTCATCAATGCGGGGTAATGGGTATGCATCCTTGTGCGTCTTAGCATTAAGAAGGCGATAGTCCACACACAGCCGCAGCTTGCCATCTTTCTTTCTTACGAGAACTATCGGGGATGCATAAGGGCTGGAAGACTCCCTAATTATGCCTTCCTCTAGTGATTTCTGGATGTAATCTCTCCTTTCTTGCCACTGATGTGGGGGTACTCGCCGGTGCGGGATCTTTATTGGCCTCTCATCTGTTGTCACTATTTTGTGCTCCACCAGGTCACAGAATCCCAGATCATCATCATCCTTGCTGAAAGTAGACTAGTACTTCCCAATGACTTTTTGCAGGCTGTCACGTTGGGGACCTGTCAGGTCACCCATGTCGATCCTATTTAGAATAACATCAACTGCATCATTCTGCCTCACGATTCTGCCTGGCGATTCTTTAGCTGGGAATCCCTTCCAGGCTGAAAGGAGCTATCAAGTTGTACGATTCGGTTAAATAACTGCACCAGGTGCAACGATAACGACACCAGATCTTCTCCTTCTTTTTGGCGGTACGAGAAGAACTGTTGCTGTAGCTGGGGGAGGCTATCCCCATCCCCAAAAACTCTCAGGAGTACTGCATAAATTTGCTCGGGTTTGCTCTTAATTTCATCTCCCCTCCCCAGGATTTCACGCCTAGCCTCTCCAGCCAGATGCTCTAATAAATATAGGGCAGTTTGCTCTTTGGTCAGCCCCTTACTATCACTAGAAACCTTTGCATCTTCGATCCACTCTTCAACTGTGGGGTCAGTTGTTTTAACACGCCTCCCCTTGAACCTCTCTAATTTGCGGGACTGTGTCACATAAACTACGCCCTCTCCCTTCACACTCTCATCTTTTGACTGCTTGAGAAGCTGTTTAAGTTCCTGCTCGACTGCCCCCAAATTTTCAGCTGTCTCTTATGCTTCTTTCTCCTTCTTTGCAAGAGCCAATTTCAACCCTCGACTTCCCCTTTTAAGGTCGCCAAATCCTCAGCACTCATCATGCAAATATTTTGTACTCACAGTTTGTTGACTCTGCCGCCAGGACCTGTATCATCTGTATATTATCCTGCCTACTACGCCAGATGTGACACTGAGTTTTGTTCGTCTTTTTAATATACCAGAACCCTGGCGGCTGGACGCGTAAAGGACACCTAGTAAAAGACAAATAAAATCAGAAGACAAACATGTAATTTTCCAAAACAACACGCCATGCTCTTTTTTCCTTTTTCATACGCATGCGCGGCTATTCGGCCCAGGGTCACACGTGCGTGTAAGAAACGCACCCTCACATATTACTGAACAGACGCACAGCAACATGGAATCTATTCATTTTATATAATAAAAAAAAACCCCTAACCAACAATGATTTAGATAAACATAAAAAAAACTGCTGCCGATAAAACCTTTTTTATTTCAGAATATTTCACCATGACTCGCAAGTCAACGTTGCCCACTTTGGCGAACACGAAAAAATGCCACTTGACGTAATCTATTTTGTATACAAAATAAAGCAATCTCATTGGTCGCTTTGCGTAGCAAAGAATCGTGATTGGCCCAGGGAAATCACACCACTGTCAAAATAGACTTGGAAATCGCTTTTCAGTAATTTTTTGTCATTATAGCAGCCTTGTGAGCTGAAAAGCTCGAATGTCGCCTTGAATATTGCAGGAGTTGAAAAATACGCTCGGAAAACTTGTAGCTGTGGTCAAAACTGGATGCCATTCGATTCGAGAAGGACCAACCCACAAACAGAAAACCTCGCCCAAACGCTTGCAAAACTAATATCAAAATTTTCGCTAATTCAGGGTTAGTTTAATCGGGCTTTGAACAACTAGACTAAGGGCTTTACAACGCTTTATTTATGTCTAACCGATTTCCTTACCCCAGGCGCGAAAATCAGCGAAACAGAGTTCCAAGGATTACACAACTGGTACCAGTTCTACCTTGAGCAAGAAAAGAAAACCATCGCGATTGACCCATTCGACCTCAACTCGATCATATTCAGCTATAACACAGAGGTCAGTATTACAAGTACACGTGCTTGATGATTAACCTGCACTTGGTTATTGTGTCATTTTCAGCCTTTGGTTACACCCTATCGTTAAAGATGAGACTTTTGTTTTTGTTTGTACAGGAAAAAGCATTTTAAATTGTAAATGCGCGCAAAACAAATGAAACTATGTATTCTTTTAGAAACACTGACGCCCTCAAATGACTCGCTGAGGATTAACGGGAAAAGAACAATACATGTAGGAAAGCACGAAAATCAGGCTGACTGATGAATGTTCACTTATGTTCCAATATGGTGGCCCTATGGACTACTTGCTCTCTTCTCCTTTCAATAAAAGTACAGAGTTTTGTGAAAGGTGAATTGATTAACATGACGCATTGATGGCAAACCTATTTTCAACAAGAAGCTCTTCTCAAAAGGTCTTATATCTCTTGCTGATGTCTTGACAGATACTGGTAGTCTTAAATCCTGGACCTTTTTCAAGGCAGAAGGGCTAAATTTGAATGATTATTTGCTGCTTTATGGTCTTTTTAATTCTCTTCCTCTCACGTGGAAAAAGATCATTAACTCCAAAGGCGACGTTTACACTTCAGCTGACTCTCGGAATAATGAGTTCAACTACACTATTTCTTTAAAAGATGATACTCTTCCTCTTGATTCAATCACCTCCTCGAAATTGTATTAGAAAATTATAGAAATTATCCAGGTCTATCCTTCAGCACGGCACAAATTTAGTACTTTGTTTCAGGATAGTGGTGATCTTGATCGGGAAGTAATCTATCAAATTCCTCATATTGTTACGCTTGTTTGTTATATAGAATTATTATTATTATTTTTTTATTATTATTATTTTTTTAGACTAACCACGAAATTATCACAAGTAACTGTCAACTTTACACTTTATTATTACTTTTTTTTCTTTTGTTATAATTAGTTGTAACTGTAGTTGGCTCGAAGATATTAGCACATACGTGCTACTCTGTAAATTCGAGGATAAATAAAGTTTATTGATTGATTGATTGATCGATTGCTTTATTGATTGATTGAAGAGTTTTTCAGTATAAGTTACTAAATCGAATAATTTATACTAACGAATCCTTATACAAAATAAAAATGATTGTTTCACCACTCTGCAGCTTTTGCAAAATTTTGGATGAATCTCTCGAACACCTTTTTTGTAGGTGAGATTTCAGTGTAACATTCTGGAAGTCTGTTGTTCTTTGGCTTAATTCCTTGCACATTGCTATCGATTCTTTAAATGACTGTGACATAATATTTGGATTGACGCATAAAATGTCTCATTGGTTGCTTTTGAATCATATTATCATCACTGGAAAAAATAGTTATCTATCACAGTCGTCTGAAGAATATTTTACAATCACTGCGTTATCTTACAATGACACTCATCATATAGAATCCATTAAACGATCTATAGCCATAAAGAGCAACAGACTTCAAAATTCATGAAGGAAAGTGGAAGCCTATCATTAATTAGAGATATTTGATATATTTCTATTGCATATATATTTTTTTGTATTGACACCCTTTTCTATTTTATCAGGAAATTTCATGTAGTGTTGTAAACCTTATTTATTTAATTATTTATTTATTTCTCTATTATCATTATCATTTGTTTTTTTATTTACTTATATATTTTTATTTCCTTTTCGAATGTTTCCGTATAAGTAGTGTATTAATGTATAGTAGTGTACTGTAAAATGCAGATGTAAAGTAGAGTCAAGTAGTATGTCATGTAATTAAGTAATTTAGTATAGCAGTAGGAGGACGTAGTAGTGTGTAGCAGTGTACATTTTAACAATGTATGGGTGTAGAGTCAAGTAGTACGTAATGTAAGTAAGTAATTTTATAGTACGTGTGTATATACTTTTAAAAAAGAATAAAAAAAAACATGACGCGAGAATGGACAAAAAAAAAAGAAAAACTCTAGGTTCATGGTTCATGCTTTTAGCAGTTCGTATATTGAGTTATGGATGCATTGGTTTGGAGAGCACTCAAGAAGATGGAGTTGCTCTCGGCTATCGCCTCGAGCAACTCTTACGCTTCTTTCGTGCTTTCCAAACTTCCCGCTGCATCCATAACTCGATATACGCACGCTAAGCATGAACCAATTCATAATTTCACATTTCAATACCGAGCTTAAAATTCATCATCTTGATCCACTTATCACTACTCACAGCGGCTTCTAAAGTACTGATTCTAACAGTATTCAGAACGTCAGTCACATAATATCATGTAGAGATTTAGCTAAACCTAGAAGCGAAGTTCCGTGGCCGGGTTGGTATTTTTCTTTTTTTTTTTCAACTTTGCGGTGAGGTTTTGTGTTGAGTTTGGACAATCTCAAACTACACAAAATAAAAGCAGTGAAAAACATTTCTTTTTTTATTAGAAACGTTTGTGCTTTGTTCAAATTCTACCAGTGCACCCGACTCTGATTAAAACAAGTTAAGCTGACATTAGCCCGCGATCTAATCGAAAACCAGCATTTCGTTAGCGGTCAACTTAAAAAAGTGCGCTCAATGGGTTTTCAATAAGATCTTTGTTGAAGAAATCAGTTTGAAGATTTTAGATTACTTTGGCCTTCTGCTTGTTTGAAGTGTGAAGTTAAAACTTATATGCTTTATGGTCTTGCAAAATGCAATAAATATTTCCGAACTTTTGACATCATGATTTCCGAAACCATCTACGGAATTTCTAACATTACCTTTCTCAGGGCAATCGCAGATGCTTTCAGAAACTTTCAACGGTATTTACATAAGACAGGATCTGTTGCCTATTAATTATGTCATACCCGACGCTGAAAATTTGCAGAATAGCAGACTTGTAAATTTCCCCACTCATGCTTATCTAATCATGGGATTAGTAATTGACTTATCTGATTTTTAAACATTTATTTATTTATTTATTTATTTATTTAATTATTTACTTATTTTGCAGCCTAATGTCATGCACTTGGACTTTAAGTGGGACTCTCGAGAGAAGTATTCTGGCCGGACTAGCATGTTCGTTGGAGCCAGCCCAGCATTTGAGTTTGCGTTGTTTAGCGTTTGCTTCCTTGCCTCCAAAGGAGTTGTAGGTAAACAAAAAGACTGCACTTGCGAAATCCACAATAGCCATTTAAAGCTGAGGGTCATTACGTATGATGCGGAAAGGGTTTACACAGCCTTCCCAATGTCTGCAAAGGGTAAGTTTTAGCATTGGACAATTAATAACTTTGCATTTTTAGTTTGTGTCACGCCCCAGAGGATTTTTATGCTTGTTAAAAAGGGACAAAACAACAAGATTATTATTTACATGACAAGACAGTGATATATTCATCAAGATTCGTACATATACATCAAGATTCCTTTATATACAGCAAGATTGGTGTACGTACATCAAGATTCATATATATACATCAAGATTCAGTTGCGTAAATACAACGTCGGCTTAAATATTAATCAAGCATTCTAAATGTACAGGAACATTAGAATTCGTGTATGTACATTAAGATTTGTGCATATTCACCAAGATCTGGGCATACAGTGAAGATGTGTAGGAACATTGACATTTTTTTTTATATACATTAAGATTCGTGCAGTTCGGACATAAAGGAAAGCGTGACCGCTGGATCGATTATCGTGTTTTCAAACGGCGACCGAAAAATGGGAGCAAACATGGCGAATTCGTCGCTGCCAAACGAGGAAGTCATCCCCTACTTAGTTCGCCGTGTTTACAGAGCCATGACAGAAGAAGTGCCTCGTGAAAGGTCACGAGTCAGTGGAGGTAACTCCAGCAATGCTGAAGAAGAGTTGTTTTGGCGCACAGGGAGATTAATATCAAGTTCCTGGAAAGGAAAGTCAGCTAAAGAAAGTTCGCATAGCATCTCTTTGTTATTCCAACTGTACTGCGGCACTCAGCTGCGGTAGCATTCGTTAACTAACTCAGAATCGGTCCCAGTTCTTTACAAGAGATACTATGCGGACTTTCTTTAGCTGACTTTCCTTTCCAGGAACTTGATCTTAATCTCCTTTTCTTTCTGCTACTACCATAGCTTCCATAATTCAATCGTGGATTGCACAACGGAGGCTTTCTCGACAACTTTTCTTCAACATTAATGGAGTCACCTCCACTAACTCGTGACCTTTCACGAGGCATTTCTTCTGTCATGGCTCTGCAAGCACGGCGAACCGAGGGGGAGATGGATTCCTCGTTTGCAGCCACGAATTCGCCATGTTTGCTGCCATTTCTCGGTCACCGTTTGAAAACACGATAATCGATACAGCGGTCACGCTTTCCCTTATCTCCGAACTGCACGAATCTTAATGTACATATATAAAAAAAATCTTAATGTATCTACACATGTATATATGCGCGGATCTTGTTGAGTACACTCTTTTTTTTAATTCAATGTTGTTATTTTTTCGGCCATTTCAGCCTCAAAATGTTCTTATTTTGTTCTTAAAATTCTGTGTTCTCTAATGGCTCCAAATGTGGTTATACCGTACCGTACAGCACTTCACTGTAGGGACCCTGACCTGCAGGGTGCCTAAACTATAGATAAACATTAAAGAGTTGGATTTAATAATTGTAAAAAATGGGCGAAGCTTGCAGAACGTGGATCATATTACTGTACCAAAGCACTGTTCGCTTGCGGGGCGCTACATGTTTTCTCACCCAACAAGATGTCAAAGCGAAGGCAAGCAACCTTAGGAGAGTTTGGCTTTAGCAAGAAAGTGTGTCATAGAGACGGTGAAGTGGATGTCATCATTCCGGAATTCGCTGAAGAGAAAGAGACTGTATAGTAAAGACCCTGAAGTTTGAAAAGAAACGTTAACTTTACACTGTCGTCGCGGTCTGATGTTTGTTTGTTGAAAAAAATTTCAGCCTTAGATTGTTCTTAAATTGTTCTTATTTTTCGAGCGATTTCAGCCTCAATGTTCTTATTAAGTTTGTTCTTATTGAAAAAAAAAGAGTGTATGCATAAATCTTAACGTACATACACGAATTCTAATGTTCCTGTACATTTAGAATGCTTGATTAATATAGTTGAGCCAACGAATCTTGATGTATATACGCAAATCTTGATGTGTACATATGAATCTTGATGTACGTACACCAATCTTGCTGTATATATAGGAATCTTGATGTATATATCACTGTCTTGTCATGTAAATAATGATCTTATCTTGTTGTTTTGTCCGTTTTAACAAGCATAGTATAATTATATATTGAAAAAAACTTACGTAAAGCAGATAAAGACAGGCGAAGATGTTTGTTTCTTTAAGAGAGCCTAATACCGTAAAGTTTTGATCATCTCTGTAATTGAATATGAGTAAATAAATAAATAAACAAATAAATAAAATCAAGTTATTACGAGCCGTTGCGTGGATATCTTGTGAGGTTAAAAATTCGCATTTAGCTGGTTGTGTGAGTAAATCCGCATCTCGTTACTTGATTGGTAATTTGTAACGTGCTTCGAAGTAGGACTACTCGAACCGGGTAGTCTACGGGAAAACTAGCCAATCAAAACGTTAACTGAAAACCGCGGGCTGGCTGGCTCTTCTTGACGGCAACTAATGGTTTGTTTGACATGAAAACATAAACACTACCGAATCTATTCTGTCAAATACATTCTTAGAGACTCTCGAATTATCATAATTATCATGGGCGTAGCCAGGATTTTTCAAAGGGGGGGTCACACTGACTCATACAGAGGGTACTCATCAGACTGTCACCTAAATATTGTAGGTTGTTTGCTTACAAAAAGGCTTACAAAGGGGGGGTCACGGGCACCCCAGGACCCCCCCTGGCTACGCCCTTGATTATAAATCTCGCTCCAAAAATAAACTTTGAAAATACATTTTGTGACAAGTACAACCGAACCGCTGAAAAGCATACAACAAATTAAGGATCGAAGCTAAGCAATCAGCACAATGCAATTTTTTCTGAGGTTCCCAACATTTTGTTCTTTGGTGGGTTTTTAATTTTGTTATTTTCAATTTTGTTTGTTTCTTCAATGAGTTTTATTTTTTTCTTTTTCTTTTTTTTTTTTGAATTTTTTTTTTCAATGAGTTTTATTGGTTTATTTGAGAAAAAGATCACTATCCTTTGGTCTCAAGTAGCGTTCTGATTCGTTAACTCTTTTCCTAGTGGCCCGGTTCGAGTACTCATTAACGTCTTCACTCACTAGAGAAAAAAATGGTAAAAAATATATTTTATCAATAGATTAATTATCAAACGGCTTTCAGTACTTTTCTTTTATAAGCGCAAGGTAAGTGTCCATATTTTGTCGAATATGTTAAAGATAAAATGTTTGTTCAATTACTGACAGCTGATGATATCTGCACAAAGGTTAAACCTGATGATCGAACGAACTGTGGATCTCCTAAGATAGGCCATTACTACTGTGGCGGAAAGGGGCTGTTGTTTTGACAGTAATCCTATGAATAAAAATTGGTGTTTTTATCCTTCAAGTAAGTGAGGCTTGTTTCTATGTTTATCAATATCAGTTATTTATTAGCTTTATGTTGTCTTCTATTGGGCAAAGAGAATAAATTTAAAGACTTAATGGATCTCAGTTGTTTTGGAAATGGTGAGTACTATTTTTTGACTTCTCATTTCGAGAAAGAGTTGATTAAGAACCGTAGCATTAACAAACAATGAAAACGGTGAAGCATACAGAGCAGCGCAAAACATTTTTTTTTTGGGGGGGGGGGGTGGGGGGACAATAGAGTTAAGAAAAGCTAATCTAAGACTGCTGCAAGTGTGAAGCAAAGACTGTTACTGTGTCTGATTGCGATCGAGTTAACAATGCAAATTGATATAACCATCCATAGTTGCCATAACACCAAGCGCAAACCTTATTTATTTCCACTCATTATATTATATAGCGGTGGTCAGCTCGAAAGCTAAGCTCCTCTGATCACCACAAACTTCGATCCAACTAAGCTATTAATTTCCATTTTTTTTCTGTTCTTCTTTATTGTTGTATTCTTACCTTACTATATGTATAACGTAAATATTTCAAAAAAGTGTGAATAAACTGAATTGAATTTAATTGTATTGAATTGAATCATGGATCGAAACCAAACTGTATTTAAAAGAGCGAATCGAAAGAAATCGACATACAAATGACCCAACCTATCTTGACGTGAGCTCGAAAACTACACTGGGCTAATTTCCATCGGCACTATTATGAAGAAAGTCCAGCAAATCTCGTCAGTTAGGCAAATGTTTGTTCTGTGGATTGTAAAAGCCCAGGTTTTAATTGCCCCCGCAGGGTTTTTGGCCCCAGAGGGCCAAAAACCTGAGGAGGCACCTTAGGACTCCCATGTAATATAGAGGGAGAATGGAGAAGAGAGAATGTAGGTATTTCCGGTAGATTGTATAGGCGCAAAAAAATCTCGATTTGATCGCTTGCTCGCCCGCAAGGTATCCACGTTTTTCCCGCAAACGCTCATGGGCGGCCAGCAAATAGACACGCGCACGAGGACTTGTGACTTGCTGAGATTATGATCTAAAACAAATTGAAAACGCTTTCAGAGATCCTGAAGATGGATTTTGGGAGAAAAACAGCTCAGAGGGTATCGTAGGAAATTCTGATGTATACTACAGAAATTCGAGGCCAGTGTGGTTCAGTTGCAACTAAATAGCTAAATACAGTACCCTCCGATCGTCAGAATTACCCAAGGATAAAAATAAGGTGACAGGCCTGCGCGACTCCCATTCGCGTGTAATAGCCGCTTAGGAAGTTTTGCCCCTTTTGTATGGTACATTTACCATCGGGGAATCTTTGAATATTTCGCTAAGCAATAATCCTGTGTCTTCAAGAGGACGTTTGGTCAGAGTAGAGCCGTTAGAGGTCATATGTCTGTGTGGCTTCCGCTGTTATCCGCGTGTAATTTGCAGAGTTTGACACCTCTGTTTTTTTTGCCAGTTTTTTTCTCTTGATATTGCAAGATATGTTTTAGGCTCTCTCAAATGTTAGCTCTGGCGGGATTAAGTTTGAAATATTCCTTTGGCATCTCGTTTATTTGGATGGCTTATTTTACTGAGTAATCTTACGTGGCGTAGAGCCCACGTGACGACTGGGTGACTGGCATGGATCCAAATGTAAATGTTTTGCGGCGTTTTCGTTCATGTGCTCCACCGCTTTTCGTTGCAGTCAGAGAGGCCAATATGTCACGTCAAACAACACTTGGCCATTTTTGCTTTGAAAAAAGTATTTCGCACAGAAAAAGCGTGATGGAAATGAAAGTACTCGATTTTTTTCAACTATGTCAAGGACAATTGAGTGTAATCACTTAAAACTGTAATCATAAAACTGCATTGTATTTACAGATGCTCTAACACACAAAATTATATCTATCCTTTTCGAAATCTCAGCCTCGGCTTTATTCTTAAAATATTCTCAAAATTTGCAAATTTCAGCCTCGATATTGTTATAAAATATATTCTTATATAAAAGAGAGTGTATATCAAGACAATTGGTCAGTTTCAGTATCAGACTAGAAAAACAGAGTGTTTTGATATTTTTTTTTCCAGAATGCACTTCGCGAGAGTATTATGTAAAGAATATCATGTGAAAGAATGAGTTAAACAGAATGTGTTTAACTTAGTTGATTCTTTGGATCATATTTATGATATGATGCCTAAGTTACTTGAACAGTATGAGTGACATAGTTTACAAAAAATATAAAATTTAAGTTTATACAATAACGTTCAGTATTATTGTTTCAATGAGCAGAAATAAAAGAAAGCGGGGGCAGCTTTAGTGGTAACTAGTTTAGTTTAATTTTAATTTCTGACCTTCTGCTTTAGAGTTGAATTGCCAAGTATTTTAAGCCTTACAATATGTTTTTTTACACACCGCGTCTCTACTGTTCGCTTTGAAATTCCCTAATTTAAGTCTATGAACATTTTTCGCGAACGTCGCTAACCAAGTGACTTACTAACTCAAAGAAAGAATAAAAGAAACAAAGAACCAAAAAAACAAAACAAAATGTGGCATTCAGGTGAAACTTTTGACACTCGTCGAAATCTATTTGAAAGATGTTCATTTGAACGTTTTCGATTGTTCGAACGCACACACAGAAGACACGAGAAGGATATTGGAGGATTTTGGGGTATCATAAACATTTTCGAATTCTTTAAATTTTGATCTTTCATAGTTGTAGCCATTCAGGCGTTGATAGTCGATTTCCACGCAGGTATAGAATATCCCGAACATCTGATCTGATTTTATTTGAAGAATCGTTTGCCCACAGAACACATAAGGCATATAAGGGAGTGCCCGTGCTTACCATTATACCAAGTCTTTAAAATAATCATTTCTCCAGATTCTACCTTTGTAAGCTTTACAGTGATACATACTTTGCTAAGGTTTTACCGCTAGCAATGCGTGTACAAACGATTTTCCGGAAGACACTCCTGAAGGTCTAGGTGACCCTTTAAAATTGAAGACCCTTAGATAACCAAGACAACCTCGATATCACCCCCCCCCCCTTCCTTCTTCGCCCAATTGTAGAGCAGAGTTTTTATTACCCGGATCGAACGCATCTGTTGATGCACGTGGGTTAAGAGCCATCTTAACTTTTCAGAAATCCGAGGTGGCTCTGAACCCCATGTAGCAAATTTTTGGCAGGCTCCCTTTCTACCTGTTTAAGGGCGTGTTATCATGCCAATCAACGGCCAAGTGTAACCACTGCGGTATAGTATTGTATATTACTTGCATTAATTCGCGAGAAGCTGCTTCAGGTTTTTTACAACTAATCAGTTAAAAGATCGCGCTTTTAACTTAAACTGTGTTTTTTTCAGACATCAGTGTTCGCCATAGAATGCATAAGGCCACTACTAAAACGTTCTTTTCTACTTAATGCACCGTAAGCTTTCTATCTCGTCGACGAGCTCTTATTTCACTTTTTCCTTTTTAGCGTAAGGCCATCCCCTTTTTTTTCTCCGTTTACCGTCGTCCGACCGACCCAGATTTTCGCGTTTTCAAAAAAAAAAAAAAAAGTTATGAAGAAGGCAATGGCATATATTTGACTGGTTTTTCAGCTTAGCTTAGTTTGTCATGGATTGTAAAGCCACACGTCTATTGTGACTGATTTCTTAGTAAGACTTCAACAACTACAAAATCTCAAGAAATCGTCACTTTAATCTAAAATACAGACAATGTTTTGTGCTGGCAGTGCTGCGCATAATTTCTGGCGAGATCATCGCGCGCGCAGTAAAAAATGGCGGCTTTTTGTTCAGTGACCTATCAATTTTTTCTTTTATTTTTAATTGAGTAAAAACATTTTCTATTTAAAATAAATATGGACCAATTCTCAGTGTAGAAAAAGAAACGATCGTCGGAAACGTGGATCTAGTAAGCAATCGTGACTATAATCATGGTGCTATTATAAGAATTTATGGCAGGGTTCGTACTCTTTTGAGTTGTTTAAATTCTATGACTTCCCATGACTTTTTCCATGACCTTTTCAAGTTTTCCAAGACGTTAGGATTAGCTGTCAGTTTCAAAAATTCAAACCCTAAACTTGTTTTAGAGCGTTTTTTAGCCTTGAACAGTCCAACAGACAAACTCTGGAGTTCACCAAAATGCGTGCAGTTTACGCTGCTTAATTAGTGTCTCTATCTTTCATTGTCCTTGCCTTGTGATCCGCAGTAAATAACCTATCAAACAGAATTTTAATTTTCCATAACTTTCAAGGACCTCCATGACCTGAACGAACCCTGTATGGGTATAAAAGAGCAACCTCGTTCCCAGGGCCTTTTCCTTGGCTTGAGGGCGGGACGTGAAAAGGCCCTGGCATCGGCTGGTCACGTGCCTACCTTACACCCGGAAATCCTGGGTGTAATAAATTAGCGAGTTTGCATAATCAAAAGTGCCAAAATCGAGATTGCAGAGACACTGTCTGTGCTTTTCGACTTGGATTTGCTTTTAAACGTTGAAACTTTGCGTAGTTTTGTTCAGTTAAAGCCACTTCAAGTGAAATGTTTTGAATATTCACCGAAAGGCAAAGATATTGTTGCCGTTCTACCGACTGGCTTTGCAAATCTCTGCTGTTTCAGCGTCTACCGGATTTCTTGCCTGTCAAGGCGGACAATTAATAATATTTTGTAAAATACACGAATTCTACGGTTCGTGACATTTATACTTTTGCCGTTTACTGTTCGGTCACTCGACCATTTTGTCGCTTCACTCGTGTTTATGAGGGGCACTTATGCTGTATTCAAGTAGAGAAAAGGCCCTGGGAACGAAGTTGATAATAGAGGTGCTGTTGCTCCTAAACGAACCTGGCCGGGCATGGGATGGGGACCCCTCCTTTTTATTTAAAAATTTTAGTTTCTATAATATAAACAATCAACTGGCAAAGGTTGGCAAAAATCTCAGTGCAGGCTCTATTTCAGTGGAATGACCTTAATTACGACGTCCATCTTTTCTTCCTCCATTGTCGTTATGTCGACTTTGTAACCTCGTCTAGTCGTTTCCAGGCTCCACAGACACTATGCTGAGGTACTGGGTCTCCTAGTTCCAGACTTCTTCTCCTTTTTTTTTCGGCCTTTTTTTTTTCTTTTCCGACCGACCGACCCAAAATCAGAAAACGTATTCGACAGTAAACGAAAAAAAAAAGGGGATGGCCCTAAAGCGTTAAAAAAAAATCGCCGGAAACGAACCAAAAACGTGTGCTTCACTCGCCGAAATTTTCGTTTCGAAGATACGAAGGAAATATATTTTAAGGCCATTCTTCCGGTGCAATGACATAAAGTATAGGAAAATCGTATGAACGCGAGTGCATTTCGTGATATATTGGGCACGAGTGATGTTTTTCAAGTTCTCAAAATTGCACGAGCCGCAGGCGAGTGCAATTTGAGAACTTGAAAAACATCACGAGTGACCATATATCACGAAATGCACGAGCGATCATACGATTTTTTATTTATAATATTCTGATCAAAATTATAAAAAAAATTGAGAAAACGCGACCGTCACGCTTCTATGGACACGCAACTCTGAAGTGGCTTCCAAACTGCTCACATGTTTTATTCCAACCAATCAATTACAACCTAGTGACAGATAACCCAAGCGTGAATTTTCAGGTAAACTTCAGAAACTTTATAAACTGAACAAGTTTTTATATCAAGAGCATGAAAAATCAGTTAAGCGATGGCAAGTTTGTAATTGTTCCGTAATGAGTTACCTCGAACAGACAGTTAATGCTGATCTGAACTTTTGGGTGAACCGCCTGTCCTTGAATGACGCTAAACGTGACTCGACAGTTGTGGAAATTGTTTACAGTAAAAGCATGATGGCTGCTTGCTTGCTGGATCTGTTCCGTACTAGTTGGAAGAAAATACCACACTGAAAATCCTAGGAAACTGTTTGATGTTGTTGTCTGTGGAGCTCTGCTGATGTGGGATGTGTGATAGCTGTCGATGCTCCCTTTCATTTCCTTCATTGTAGTCGTTCGGCGACTTTTCATTTGCGTGACCGATCACCTGAATAATAGACTGCCTCTAAACGTTTGCTGCCCTCAGTGTCCTCAGTTGCTTTCCACTACATCGTCTGAGACTAACTCCTGGACTGGAATCGCCGAGAGTTTTTGCTGTCCATAGACGGTATTTCTTCTTCTTCGTTTGTCAGTGCACTTGCCGCGTTCGGCCTCTTAACTTTTCCTTGCTGCCGAAGATGTCTTACTTTTCGCTCGAGCATGAACTT
Organism: Platygyra sinensis; assembly: GCA_019787425.1. NCBI lineage: Eukaryota > Metazoa > Cnidaria > Anthozoa > Scleractinia > Merulinidae > Platygyra > Platygyra sinensis. The sequence goes on along the minus strand of JAHPZR010049809.1, from coordinate 893 downwards.
GGACTGATAAAACTCCCGGTCCCGTGTAACTGAGTACATGTAGTCACGTTCTTTTAAATGCCGGTCACAGGCTGCCAGCATGGACTTCAAACTCTCCGGTTCGTACTCTAATCCATCTTTGGTAAGTACTTCAGCATTTGTAACTTTTCATCGAGATCTTCGTGCTCATACTCCTCCAGTTTAGGATTGAATTTTCTTTCATTTCCCCAGTTTTCCCAGACATTCAACTACGTTTGTGTTAATTTAGAAGAGCTTTTGTTTTTTGCCTTCAGTTTCAGCCGGTCAACAACTATTTCGTCGGACGAAGTATACCGGCTTTCAGCCATTTTGGTTTTTGCTGCAGTTAAATTTCGCGCTTCCCCTATAGTTTCCATAGCAACTTCCGTATTGCACTCTATAACCTCCATTTGCACTCTATATGCACTCGTTATTGACCAATCAAATACTTGAAATTTTGTTGAGTATATTATAAGTACACAAAACGGGGGAATTGTGAAGCGTTTTTGGATAAAGTGAAGGCTCGTTTTAATTTAAAAATAGAACTCGTATCAATTACAAAGAAGTCCCAAATGCTGCTTCCGGCGGAAAATATCCTTTGCAAGATCTGAATTCCACCGCTTTTGTGTGCCCAGTATGGTAAAGAAATATGTTTCGCTTCTGTTTCTTCCCTCCGAATTTTAAAACGCCTCAGCTTAGAGACGCCGTAGTCGACGAAAGAACGCACACTCGTAACAACGTGAAGAAAACCCACGGATACCGATTGAGCTGAGATTTCTTTCTTTTTTTTTTTTGTAGATATCTTTATTTCTTATCTGAATGTGATGTGAAGTATATAGAGGATTTTACATGACCGCGCGTGGATATTAATTTTATCTTCGAGTGTTCAACTCGAG
>JAHPZR010049807.1:15000-16542 GCA_019787425.1 Platygyra sinensis | reverse complement strand
ACAGGCATCTAACAACAAATTAAGAAATATAAAAACAATATGGCTCCACCAAAACAGCTCACAAAAAGGGGGTCAAGTTGAAAATAATCAGAAGATATTAGTATTTGAATTGACGCCTTATAACCCACATATTGCAAAACTTCCTGCTAAGTGAAAACCTTGAGAATGCTTGGGAGGTCGCTCCTTAGTCTCAATTGCAACTAAATTTTTCAACCTTTAAAGACGTGGTGCTCAACTGGAGATTAGTCGTAGGTAAGCAAACTTCTGTGTATTGCCAGAGACAGCAATGCGTTTTTTAAACACGTTCCGTTTCAAAAAAGATGTAATTGTGCAAATTCTTTTCTTGCAAGGGACCTTTTTCTTTGTACCCTTCGGTGACAACATTTGTATCGGTACGTGGTATTAGGGCAGGCGCTAGTGACGTGATGCCATTGGTAGAATTCTATTGTTTTCAAATCTCCAATAATTTAGCTGGGGGTGTTCTGTTTAACCCATCCTAGCCCGGCAAGTCTTGAAAAAAAAAGAAAGTTCATAAAACTTAGTATGTTGTAAAAATGTCTCTTGTCGGTGAGCTGCATAACATGTCCCAAGAGCAGTTCCACTTGAACCAAAAGCTTATGCAACTCGTGACGACAGGATTATCAAGAGAATATTATGGGTATTGTGTGGAGTTTATTTTTTGTTTTTTTCTGTTGCGTTTAATCTAGAGAATAAGCTTCCAGAACAAAACTTATGCACCACCCGTGTTCCCAGAGTCCTCTCTCGGTCCTCTCTCCAGAAGAGGTAAGAGAAAGGACCGTTGGTACGGGGACATGCTGCGCAGTTCCTTACAAGGGCCGTGGATGCGGGAAACTGTTCCTCTAACGATCCCAGGGAACTGTGCGAGAGTAAAGAGAAGATAGATTAAAAAACGCAATTACCAGTGGGAAACCCGCCAAGACCGCTCTAGGGGGGCTACCTACGATACTCTAGCGTGCCTATCCACACACGGGTAAACATTACCCTTAGTAGCATCAAAGACAGCCCCCTTTTGGTCTAATGATTATCCATGTAGCACACTGTATGGTTGAAAACCCTTCCACACTACCGATCCGGTCTTCAGGAACTTGGTAACCAGGTCGGTTGTCCCCTTTACAACTTGTCAAAAGTTGTTCGTCCACCCCTAACGCCAGGTTTCATTTTGGATTTTGTGTATGAGGAACAAACTTCCCCCAACGATTCAGGCAAATCACATGCATGATTGGCCGCGACACCAAACCTTTTGGAAAACGGCCCTTGTTTTTCCAGAGTTTTTCCAGTTCTAGCATGACACCCAATCGAAAAATCCACCCGTTTTCAAAAATTCCTCCGTTCCTGAAGAGCGTTTGTGTCCGATGGGAAACTTCCCGTTTTCGTTACGGATTACTTGTGGACGGTAGGTTCGCAACCATCGAAATCAAAGCTACGGTTTCAATTTTCTTGACAAACTGATGGATACACTGCATGCGGTTAAGTAAATGTGTGGTTAAGTGTGAAAAAGAAACAGTAATCGACATTCACGAT
>JAHPZR010049807.1:0-10000 GCA_019787425.1 Platygyra sinensis | reverse complement strand
GCCACATACATGCTTGATGGGCCAATCGCCTAGCCAGGTGGGTGGTCGTATCACTTCTGGCCACTGGGACTGTGCTGTAGTCAACCTTGGGCATGTTTTTGGGAATACGGACAGATATATATAAGTTTAGTAGTGGTGCCTTAGCTAACAGAGGCGTCGCAAAGCCAGGAGGCCCCCATAAAGATTTGCGGTCCAAATCTTGGCATTGCAAACTAATAGACTGGTTGATAGATATTGCCAAAAGACAGACAACTTCTGGCTGGATTAAAAATGTTTAATGAAAGTACTTAATAGCAGTGTGTTTAAATATTGGGTTAAATGGTTGCAACCTTCTTTGTCCTAATTATAATTTGCAATCTGCTTATGAGATTTCATTTCAAACATTAAGTTATATTTTCATGCACCAGTTTGGAGGTACTTTCTTTTGATTTTTCAGCTGTTTGTGTACATTAATAATTTTGTGAACATTAAATTTATTAAGTTTCTCTATTTTCTGTTTGATCTGAACTGTGCTTGCCATCTTTTTAACTCAAGATATAACTTTTTTTCATCTACCTGTTGCCATCCACTATAAACAAGTCCCATGTCAAGATGTATTGACAGTACTTCTCGACCAGTTCTCTAACCAATACAGTTTAAAGGCAGCAAATTTAATGAATAATTAGTTTGTTTGGTTTACTCGCCTGACCTTTGTTGGGTATCAATGCTCTTGCTAAAATGAATGTATTTATTTAATTGAACACAAATGTACTCCTAACAAATTTAATGCGATGATTTCTTCTTGTTGGGGTTATTTGATTATTTTATCAAGTGACTGCCAATGACCGACTGACCGTCCAACCAAGTGGCTGGCTGGCTGGCTGTAAGGAAACTAATGTTTCTACCTTTTTGATATTCTCCTTTTGTACAATTTGTAGGTGGTTCAGCTCTTGATAGAAACCTCGTGAATATGGATGGAATCCTGAAGGACAACAGAAGGAATTTGCTATCTGAGCACTTTGTGGAAGGGGCATCGAGATCTGATGTGCCTATAATGTTCAGTGGTTTATACTGCAGAGGGAGAGAGAGCCCAGGAAGAGGACATAAACAATGCTTCCCAGAAAGCCTGTGAATGAGTTTAGAAAATAAATATCTTTTTATGGAGTTCAGTTTGCTTGTTTCTCTGTTTTTTTGTCTTTTAAACGACTGCCGCTCACAAAATTCCGATCGGAAAAAAAGTCCGTACCATATTCTAGCACTGGAGGCTTATTTTCGCCGCGACGCTCTCCGTCGATAGAAATGCGATTAAGCTTTTCCAATTTGTTATTAATAAAGACTGGCTCTTCTTCTTTTACCCAGGGAAGATTTCTACTTCTCTTTGTATTCCTATTCGAAACCTTACTTGTGTTTAACCGTCCAAAAAAGCGGAATCAAATGTTGAATTTTAAGCCGCGCTGAGATGTTTTCGCACACAAGTAGCCGCCATATTGAAATGGAGATGGTTGCTATGATAACGTGTCATGTGAGCTTAAACTTGGTGTTTGATTGGCTAATAGTTTGTTTTGGTCCAGGTTATCAAATTTGATAACTGTGCCGGACTGCTGGAGCGTGCAAAAAGCAAAAACTGAAGCAGTTCGACGTGGAGAAAAAAAATCCAGTTCGACGGCTTTTATCTGACTCGTGGTCACTATAGCTCCGACGCTACCTTCCACGATGCGAAGACTGGCAAAATTGTTGCGTACCGTACTCACACCGACCAACGTTGCCTTAGCAGCCTGGCTAACAATGCTTAGGTACCAGGCCGCTGAAAAAATTCCGTCATTACTTCCGGTGCCGCGAAAAAAGAACTTTTCTCCTCGAGAGATAATTGTAATTGCTGGATTTTAAAACAATTCGAAATAACATCATATTTTCTCGGAATTCAGGCATGGGTTTTGCGAAAAAATGGAAAACAAAAAAATTATGCGCAAAAGAGTGGTCAAAGAGGCACATTTTCCTTTCTCATTTCTTTATTTTTCATCGTGAGCCAAAACGCATGCTTAAATTTCTTCGAAACGGCTTTTGAATTGTTATTGTACAAAAAGTTCGGAAAAAAGGTTTAGCCATATAAAGCTAAGTTACTGTGTATGAGCTTGTAGTAACTAGGTAATCTTTTATTATGCCAGTGATAGATCCCTGCATGGAATGTTAACTGGAGTAGGACTGAATTTATCTTCTGCAAATTGTCAAGTTATTAAACCGGAGAAAAAAAATAAAATAACCTGGAAATGAGAGGAAGGTGATAAGTCAATTGATAATTTATGGAAATGAAGAGGAGCACATTAAAGCTGCGACATCTTGTGTGCCGTTAATTACTTTTGGGTCAGAGAGGATTTATCTGTTACTAATTTCACTGAGACTGGCTCAATGTGGGAACAAAACACTTACAAAAAAAGGCTTCATGAACATTCAGAAGTGCGAAAGTCCCAATAACCCACTAGCTAAAGTTATTGAGCCGTTTTAGGAACATATCCCTTACTAAACGAGCTTGCGTCACAGGAAAAAAAAAACCCGACTTTAATTTGTTGATAAGAAAATTAAGTGCCGTGGTTCAGTTTACCCTATGAACCTGTTTTTCTACCTTTCTGACTTTCCTAATTATAAGGGTTTGGTTTCCGTTCAGGATTTTTGTAACAGCGATTGAGCAATAGTGGCTCGTTTAAGCTACGTGGCGTTTCCACTGAAGCAAAGTAATACTGGGAATTTTCTCGTGCAACTTTCCGCTCAATAGACCTTTCCCGCATTCCAACAAACAATGGCACCGAGTCGAGGTTGGGGTGGACAAAAATACAGTAAATGTATGAAAATGTCCACCCGAACCTCGCTCTGGTGCTATTGTTCGTACGCACTGAAGTGTAATGTGGGAAAGGTCTATAGAGTCGTGTTGTTGGGCATACTGTAAATTTGCGGATGTTAGACTCAGGCTTATACAACTTCAGTCATAAGGGGTTTCAGGTGGGCTTATAGTGGGAGGTGGGGGTGGGGTGGGGTGGCAGTTAACCGAGTTGCTTACAGAAGTACATGGAATGGTGGGTTAGATACTGTGGATACCGATGCATTCAATCGACAGAAAACATTTTTTCCATCAAATGTCAAGTTTCTCAGTGAACAGGTCCATCATATGATGCATAACCGTTGTATATACCTTTACCTTTTTCAGATAATCCTTTACTTTTAAAAGCAGATGGTTTCATATTTGAAAGCACGTTTGACCGGCATAAAAGCATAGTATTTGTAACACAAAAACCCTTTTTCACTATCTTTCATTTCGCCTTCTTGTTAACTGATACTAGCAATTACTCGTTGTAATATACAGCGGAGTGCTGTTCAAAAAAAAAAGCTGCCGACAAACGTCTGCCGGCAACTGAACTATTTTAAACGTCGACTAATACTTTGCTTAAGGAGTTGTCTCGTATAACATGCATCAAAATTATTAATGCTAAATTGGTCTTCTGTTACATACTAGCAGTGTAAATTACACTAAATTGGGAAATGCCAGAAAGTTCGGAGCAAGTGACGTTTTAGCCAATAAAGTGCAAAATGTTTACAGAATAAACAGATAAAGAAAAAAAAATGTACAGAATGTTCCACTAGCCGCTCCTCTCGAACTGAAGCCAGGAATGCCTCTTCAACAAAAAATAGACTACTCTCTGATCTGAAAGGCATCGACATTTGCTGATCACGAGACCTTGACAGGAATTGATCGAATTGCAACAAACAGATTTCTAATGATGGTGCAGGGTAACTCGCCTTTGAAAAGCTCCATCAACCTATGCCAACTTGAATACGACTTCGGCTCATTTTAAAGGGAACATCCGCTCTTAGAACAAGTTGGCTTTAAAATGTTTGAAGTAAGCACTAAATCTCGAAGTTTATTGAACAAGGTGAAAATAACATTCAAGAGTTACAACAATTGAGTCACGGTTATCGTTTACTTTTTCGCTTTTAAATTTCCCGTGCACCGCCATGTTGGATTTTGTGACGTCATGTGGTTGCCGCTATTGTTGGGAAGCAGAGCATCTTTTGTGTGAAATAAGTAAGCAACCATATGATGACGGGAAATTTAAAAGCAAATACAGGCGATAGACAAACCCTGTTTCGCCTAAAACTGATACCTCATGGCTGGGCTTTCGACCGTAATTTCGAAATACGGCTATATTTCCTACAATTAAACGTCCGTTTGCTTCAAGAGTGGAGGTTTCCTTTAAACTGTCAATATCGCGACAAACGTTTGAATCCATCGTAAACGATCTGTCAGCGAATAAAAGAACCCGGCTTTGCTCACAAAGTTGTATCAAATTTCTGAGTAAAAATGCGCTTATCATTTGCAATTCTTCACCGCCATCTTGCAATTATGATCGGGTCGAACTCGTTGCTTTTGATAACTTATTGGAGTAAATGGACAATCTGAACGCTTCACAGACATGATCAGGGATTTTTTCAATTACTACTTGCACAAACCTTTGACTAAACAGCTTCTCTGTGTATATGGTAAACAATCTGGGTGTCCTTAGTGCGCGAGAATTGAATTTCTTGTTTCCTAATGTTCGCGGTAGTACTTCGCGTTTTTGCGATATATCGCATGTGTTCGCCCGCATTCTTCGAAAAAAGGCGCAAATTTAGACTCGTAAAATTGCATACATGGCCTAGTTTGTGATTTTAGTAGGCTAATTATTCCAAAATTTTTCCAAATTTATTCCAAAATGTTTCCTTAGATTTTCTCTTCATCGTGCATTGGTGCTCACTTACAATTTCAGTGTTAGATTTGAGAGCTTCATCAGGATTTCCATTTTGATTTGAAAACAGTATATTTTGAAGACAAGAATTTAAGCAGCCGAAACTTGATAGAATTGATGAAGTCATCTTTAGGTCACCATCCTCTCGAGCTCTTCGTAATACTCAAGAAATCTTAGCTTTCAATTCACTCCTTCCCACATCTCTACAACTGAAAAGTTGTCTTCATGCACCTGATCTTTTTTGCCACGTCAAGCCCTGAGCGAAACAAACGTCAATACAAGGTTCAGTCATTTGCAAAAAAAAAGAAAACAAAAGAAAGAAAAGAAAGATTACGGCATTGCTAAAAAAGTGCAAATGAGTTGGAAAATGTGGTCTCAACGCTCTTGGAAGTTTGCTGTAAGATAGAAGTATTACAGTCAGAAGCATTTACAACAATTAAGCTAGTGTGCTTTTTGAATTCCAAATATAGAACTGCATAGTTTAGATGACACTGATCTGTAACCACGCGGAAAATTGAAACACGCCGCAGTTTTCATTAGCCATTCCATGTATTTATGGAAACTCAACTTTCTTTATGGGCATTAATATAAAATTTAGGAACAGATCCCGTTTACCTGTCGATTTTTCATTGATAGTTTAGCAGAATTGTATTTTATTGGGTCTTATGCGCTGCATAAAGACCCTAAGTCAGAGGCAATCTTTTTTGTCACTTTGAGGACGAGATGACACGTGACAGATCTCCGAGAGTACAAGTAGTCTGGGTACTAGTTGTTTTCAAGTTGTTTCGTCGGCCATTGCTTCCAGCGCGTTGTAGTCGCAGTGTTTTCCCCGTGTTGGGAAAATTTTGAAGAACTTTCCGTCGCAATTAGTAGTAATTGTTCAAGGTACGTTATGTTGTGTTACAAAATTGCTCTATCGTGCTGTTTATGATTGGCTTTCTTTCATTTCGAATCGAAAATTAACTGCACTGCTTTGCCTTGTTTGTTTTCTGTTTAATATTTCATTCAGGTGTTGCAGAGCGGAGTTTCCTCGGCGAGGAAAGGCAACATATATCTAGACTCGCCTTGTGTTTAGTGCAGATTGCACTGAAGCTAGACGCTTTCGCAAGCCCACATTCATTGGGTTTAAATCCTGTGCGGGTTGCACCACATCTCACAAGTAAGCTTTCTCAGAGTCACGGTTGGCACAAGCCCTCACAAGCAAGTATCTATCGACTTGGACTATCGGTGTGGTTTACACCTCAGACTGAAAGAGTTATCGTACTCCCGAAAATAATCGCACTGACAACTATTGTTGTCTGTGTTATTAGCCGCTAGTCAAGTGTAGGAACAATTACAATCGAACAATACCGGAGGATCAGCTGTTCCGACAATTTTGTCAAAGCCAAAGGTGCTTCTTCGCGTGTGCGAGACCGATCTTGGAATATGACGTTTTATCTTTAAATGTTTTTTTATTAACTTGCCAACAACAAAAGACCTTGTTGGATATTACAAGTTCCGGAATGAGGTGATGGTTTGGTTTATGCAAATGATATGCTACAATGTTTACATCCCATTGCAAATGATGCGGAGGAAACTCCAGGTCCTATAATATTTCATATCACTGATCCAACATCTACCCATCTGCTGACTCTAGTTTTTTTCAGTTAAGTGCTACTGGCTGCCTGGCATTTTTAACTTTTAGGTTATTTCGAGCAGCCAGCACCCCTATTATCTGTTGTATATATAGATATATTTTTTTTTCTCTTGTAATAATTATGGGGTGAAATAAAGTATTGTTGTTGTCTGTACTTTAATGGAAATAAGTATACTCCCTTATTTAAAGCGATATAGCAATTTCCTAAATTTATAAACACAAAAAATGACACAATACAACCATATTCCAAACATGAGGTTAAAATATGAAAGAAACTCGAAATAACCTTTTTCCCATTAAATTTTATGAGACGAAACCAAGAAAGTGCAAAATATCAAACGTTTCAAATCCTTGGATTTCTGTGTGCCTAGTAATTGTCAAATTTATTGTGAGACAAAACATCGCTTCTGCTTGTAGTCAGGAAGCTACTGCTGTTGTAAAATGGTAATTTCTTTTTGGGCTCCACTGGGTTTTAAAGTTTTTAAAAAGGCAATTGTATTATAGCATACTTGATGAAATAAGCCCAAGAAGAGAAAGATGAAAACATTTTTTATTGCCTTATTATAACCAAAATACAAATACAATGTGGTAGAGAGAGAACACCTGCTAGTTATGCAACATTTTAGAGTGGTATACTTTAGGTGAGTGTGTATACCAAGAAAATATAAGTGACAAGTGGGACATTCCAAAATTATACCATGAGAAAGGGTTACATAGCTATTTTATACCATGCCATAGAAAATACAGTAGCCAGATGGGAAGGTTGGGTGTGATGCAGTTAAATTGCACTGATCAATGGGAAGGTTTGGTGGAATATTGACAAATATACAACAAATTTCTTGCATTCTGATTGGCTATTTTTTCTATGGCATGGTATAAATACAATAGTATTATAACAATATTATAATCCAAATATTTCAACTGCACAGGATTGGTCTTATCACATGACCCAATATTCCCCAGCTAAAACTGGGGAATATCAGAGATTGTTATACCTCCCAAATAACAATGATTAAAAGTGGGAAAATCATCAACAGATGTACAAACGATACGCAGTGTACATCTTGCCTAGCTGCTTCGCGGCATGTTTTTTTACCCAAACCTTACTGCCTAGTGTACTTTTTGGATGGAGCCCACTATTCAAAAAAACAACTGACGATGCCACAGTGCACAGTTATGAATTTAAACATTCTGAGTCAGCAAAGCAGCAAAACCTCTTGAAACAACGTGTGCAAGTTCACTTGACTTGTGTAAATAGTGCCAAGTTTAGAGAGTTAAACTAGGATGGCACATAATGCACAAAATGGGTCTAAATAGAAAGATGTTGTGTTATGTCCCATTCGGACTAAAAGCTAAATAAATTATTATTAGAGAATAAAGTGAGCATAAAGTAAACAGTATTCTACCATACATTTCCCACTTAAAAATCTTAAGGGCTTGTCTACCTTCTCACTTGCAGCAGTTAAACTCCCAAATACTGACATTTGAATTCCAACCCAAAAGGAATAAAAGCCTACTAGCAAAAAGCATAAGACCCAAGTGCGCATTGCGGACCTATTTTTGGTTAAAAGCTATAAAAAGACTTGAAGGAGAGGAAAAAATATTATCTTATTCGTCGATAGAAGAAAAGAGGAACTATGCAGGCAAAACTACTTTTTCTCTTCGTGCTTGTAGCTGGCTCAATTGTCACCTACACGGAGGGCTTTGCATCTCAATCCATCGGAGGGAAGAGAGAAGTAGGCTTGTGTTTTGGCTTTTAACTACATTCATCAGTTTGCTTTTTTGTAGCGAGCTTCCTGAACAAGATATTTTACTTTACCTAAGGTTTATGCAATAAGTCATGAGGGTAATTGAAGGTATCCTAACAGACGAATTTAAGAAACCAATACATCAAACTACTACTTGCACTATTATCGTTTCAGTTTGAGAAGTTCCAACGAGATACGGCCGGTATATGCCGGCCATGCATGCAGCTTAATTGTCAAGGTTTGGAAGACGAAGAAATGAAAGAGATACCAGGCTACAATCGTTAAGTGCACATCGAAACCAGGAAAACTAATACAAGAACAAAGGACTTAAGAAACTTTCCAATCGAACTTGATATTATGGAATTAAATCTGTCTTAAACTAATAGTAAAAAATACGAGGAATCGTGAAATACTAAAGTTATTTTTCTTTGTCACTTATACCACACATTACGTAACCAAATAGTCTGGCTAGATCTAGATCTGAAGGCTTAGTTTGATGTCACAAAGTGTATCGCTACTCGTGTGGATAGTACGCTAGCTAGGTTATCGCTGGTAGCCTGTACTGTTTTGTCGGGTTTCCACAATAATTGCCCGATTGACACTGACCTCCTCCCCCCGATTGCACTTCAGATAGTGGTAGAGTACAGTTTCTTGCCCCGTGAAGAGCATTTAACAAATTGGCATCAGTTTTTCAAGCGTCTGTCCTATTGTTGATCATGAATTTCCTCATAGCATTGTCAAAGTAGCTGTGGATCGAAGAGGCGATAGCCGAGTGGATCCGCAGACTACTTTGACAATGTTACGAAGAAATTCACTCTCAATAACAGGACAGACGAAGTAGAAATTGACACAAATTGTCAAATTGTCAATTGTCCGCTCTCGTGCCTTGCTGCATCGCATAAATTATAAATTTATGTGTCTGTCCGCTTATTGACAATGAGCGCGTAAAAACACAATGACCTGGGCATGGGTTAGATCTGGTGGCAAACCACTAAAAACGCGATATGCGATTGTGTCTTTCGGACAAAATTCTGAGCAATTTAATAAGGTTGTGACTCGTTGCTTCGAAAGCTCACTCTCGACCTTTGCAATAAGAGGTAGAAATAAGAATCGAGGCTTTTTGCTGTGATATCGGTCAGATTCCGGCAAAAGCTGTGTCCAGGTGCAACATCTACAAATCACAACTTGTAATTCAGAAATAAGAAGTAAGGTTCGTGGCTTGCGCATTTTTTTCATCATCAGGATTGCTAGCAGCTTTTTCCACTTTTAGATAAGAAAAAAAGCATCAGATATCCTCAGACTTATACTTTAGTAATATATAAACCATGTTTTTGAAATAGTATTGATCAGTGTAGTCTCACAAACACAGTTACTGATGAGAAAGATTTGGATTAAAATAAACATGACTGAGACATCAAGTTAAGGCCATTTAACGTTTGGAGATTATTAAAAGGTATAGGGTGTGGTTGGGAGGCGCGTTGGCCTCATGGTTAGTGCGCTCGACTCCGGAGCGAGCGGTCCGGGTTCGAGCCCTGACCGGGGCCATTGTGTTGTGTTCTTGGGCAAGATTTACTCTCACGGTGCCTCTCTTCACCCAGGTGTATAAATGGGTACCTGCGAATTTAATGCTGGGGGTAACCCTGCGATGGACTAGCATCCCATCCAGGGGGGGGGGAGTAGAAATACTCCCAGTCGCTTCATGCTACAGAAACCGGGATAAACTCCGGCCTGATGGGCCACTTGGCTAGAATGCAGACTTTACCCTACCTACCTATAGAGTATTTAATTAATTGAATACAAAATAGACAGTAACAATGAAATACAGCAAAACAAAAGCAAGAGAAAGAAGAAGCCGTCTTTGG
>JAHPZR010049805.1:7500-19946 GCA_019787425.1 Platygyra sinensis | reverse complement strand
CAAATATGAGGTGCGGTTTCCGCAGGGTTGGTGCACTCATCTCCGGATTGACCAGCCTGGGTTCGAGCCCTGGCCAGGGATGTTGTGTTGTGTTCTTGAACAATACTCTTTACTCTCACAGTGCCTTTCTCCACCCTGGTGTATACGTGGTTACAAGCAGATTTAATGCTGAGGGGTGACCCCGCAATGGCCGAGCATCCAAGCCAGGGGGGAGTACAATTACCCCCGGTCAGTTTATGCTACAGAAACTGGAGAAAGCCTGACTTAGCTTGTATGAAGACTTTATGTTACCTATGAAGCCAGATATTGCTCATTTATGACCAAGTAAAAGCTCATTTGCAAACTTGCACTCTTAATATTGATAACAGAAGAGAAAAAGACTTTTGCAGGCTTATAACAGGTTATTGCCTCCCTCACTAGTTATTTTTGTTGGGTTGCTGTAACAACTCACTGGTATTCATTTATTCCCCAAGATGGAGAGTGATAACATGGAGTGAAGTTACAATAAGTCTAGCAGGGAAGCAAATAAATTCCATGTCACCTTGATGACAAAATTTATTGACATAAATTTCCATTTTCTTTGATAATTATTATTCTTAACAGCAAGGTACAAGTGACTAGCTTGACACAGCCACATTTCTAAATAATGCTGTTTATCTACAACCCAACAATGATTGAAAGGTGACTTTTTTCTTACAATTTATCTTTGTAATGAAATGCGCATGGCGCCAGGAAAACACAAGACAGATTTTCAAGTAACTAGGTGCAGCATACAATGAAATAACTTCAAGAGTTATCAGTGAAAACAAAGTTAAATTGCTAGACAAATATAACAATGATTAAATAAAAAAATCAAAGAAAATTCTAACTATATTAATTACAAAAATAATAATACATCACTGATGCACTGAAATGTATCAAGTAATGATTTTAACACAGGTAATTGTATTTATAATATATTAAGTTACTCTGCAATTTATTACCCATAAATCTTGAGATTCTCTTGTCTGTTTTAATAATAATTGTCCTTGTTAATTATATTATTATTAAAGGGCCATTTTTAGGAGACTGAATGTAAACAGAAATGGTAGCAGCAAAGGAAAGTGCAGCCCAGAAATTTTGTCCATTTGAATAACAACACTCAATAACAATAATAAATACCATTCCAAGAACACAATGACTGCATAAAAGTTTAAAGCTACATAAGACATCCTGACTCTTATAGGCCATTTCTGAGTTCTCTTGTGCCTCTGTTTCAAAGTGAGTATAGGTGTGAAACCATTCTTATGAAAATGACTTTGAATTGCATGAAAATGAAACTGCATGCAGAACTCATTTTCATATGAAAGGTTCGCATTAATAAACAACAGCTGTAGTTTTATACTTTTAGCAAAAACATTTTTTGTAGCAGCAAAATGAATAAGATTCATAACACTGGAGTTGTTCATTCAGTGTCATTGTCAGTTAGTGACGGTGGTGATTTGTTAGTATTAAGTACAGTACTTCAAAATATTGGGCTTATCCTAAGGCATACTTCACCTGGATCATCACTCAACAAACTACTGATACTTTCTGGACTTAACTTCCAGTCGACTTCTAAAAAAATGCTGACTAAATAAATTTGGTTTCTTCAAAGCCTAATTTTGAAAGCACAGCTATCAGAAAAGGGTTATCATCTGCTTTGACTACTTTAATCTTCCTAAAAAATGCAATTACCCTTCAGAAATTCCCCAATACAAACATGTCATGCATATTTTCTGCTGGCATAAACCCTTTCCAAAACTGCTCCAAACCCATACAGGTTTAAATTTCTTGACCCTTCTGATAATGAGTATCATAATGATAATATTCTGTTTTAAACCTTTCACACAAGATTCCTTACATATATCCAATACTATTACTAAGTTGACCTTTCTAATAAAGCACATTTAAATGTAAATGCAAATTTTGTTTCAAATGTTGCAATATATCTAATATGTTATAATCTTTTCTAAAGTTTTATATCTGCATTAACTGGGCAAGGTCAAACTATTTTACATGGTTCTAGCACAAATATCGAGGTCAGTCTAGCCTTAATTTCCACTGCTCTCTTAATTCTAAAGTGACTCATCTTGTCTTTTCTAATTATTTGTGTTTTTCATTCCTTCATCAATTTAGTCATGAATGCATGCATGCATTCGTTTACTCATTCATTCATGCATGCATTCATTCATTCATTCATTCATTCATTCATGCATTCATTCATTCATTCATCATTCATCATTCATCATTCATTCATTTAATCATTCAGTCAGTCATTCATGCATGCATCGCGTACATTCGATCCTATATTCATTCATTCATTTATTCATCCATTCATTCAATCATTCATACATTCATTCAGTCATGCATGTATGCATCCATGCATTAATTTAGAAACTTTTTGCATTCTTTAAAAGTCAGTGAACATGGAGCAAAACACAAAATGCAAAATGATACAAAAATAATTCTATAAAAGAAGAGAAGTGAGATAAAAATATTTCCATAAAAAAAAAACAAATCTTAAATTGTTGAATGTGACAACTGAAACAACGGACATCAGATCACCGCCATAAACTTCATTATCTGATTGAGAGCCAACTGAATTGGCATTTACTAGACTAGAAAACAACAAAAATCTTTACAAGTGTCATACTGCTCAACTAATACTTTTCAAAATTCACTATAATAATTGTGGTATGTTCCAAATTACTCTGGGCTTAGTCATATAATATGACTCCCTTACAAGGCAAATTTCATTTGCTTCTATTTGATGCTAAGGAATAGAATGTGACAAGACTAGCACAGCTTTTACACACCAGAGTCCAATCGTTGATTTCAAACAACATAATCATTGCATTTTAGTAAACGTAACTGATATTTCCAAGGCTGCTCTACAAAGGGTTCAGTAATTCAGGGTTGTCAGTAGGTTTTTGAGTAGGAGGTTCCATCCAAAAAGTAGGCGGCTATTTCCATTTTATTTCTCCAATATCACGCTCAGAACTGACCTACTAACACTCAGAGTAACCGGCGCAGTATTCAAAATAGCCAGTGAAATGCGCCAGTTGCAGGCTTATTTTGACAACCCTGGTAATTACTGTCATAAAACTATTTACACAATAAATTGCAATTTGAGAATTCTTTGCCATCCATGGAGTACAATTCAGTTGACTTTAAGATCACAAGTAGCATTGTAAATAAGCTGATATTGATTCCATTTAGTTGACTTTGTTTGACTGTAATCTTCACAGTGTCTCATGAATGGCAGCAACAATAGGCCCAGCTTTTGTCTGAAATTTAAAACAATTGACCACTCAGTTATTGAAAGCAATCACAACAACTAAAGAGAACTCAATATTAATACAAGTAATCCAAGCCAACTTTAGCATAAACATCCACAACAGAGTTATGATTGGCTTAGATGTGATTGGCTAATCAGATAGTTTGAATTGGTACTCACCTTGTATTCTGCAAATACGTGGCAAACATATTTTCCTCCTCCCATGCTTTGTATGAGCCCAAAATGGCTTCTGGTACTGTAACAAAAGCAGACAAAAAAGATGTTCAAACAAGAACAAAAGCAACTACTGCAAAATTGATGACTGAGAAAATCCAAGAAAGATCATCGGATCACTCCTCCCTGGCATCACCAACAAATTCATCACAACAAGACTGTTTTTATGCTTTCAACTTCTGAAAGCCAAACATATATTACTGCAGAAAACAATGCTTAATTGTCATCATATACACTGAAAATGATCCTGTCATTATAACAACATACCTTGTAAGACCACAGTATGATATAGTATCAGCATCCAGGTTCCTCCTTGACAGTGAACTACGTTGACTATCATAAAGTGTTACACCATTAAGAGCAACATCCAACTGACAAACCAACAGAGTTCCTCCAGCCAGATGCTGAAACAAAATAAATGATATTACATTACTTACAACAAATACTTTATTTTAGACATCACTTTATTTAATTTTTTATCAGTTCTGATCATATTAACCAGCCTTCAATCTACACTTAGTATTTTAAGTCTTCAGTGTCTTTCTAAAGTCATTCTACATGTACCTTCCCAAGACTAAAGCTTGGACCAAGCGGTCAACCTTCCAAGTGCTAGGTTTCTTGACATGTTGTCTGTTCCATTTTCAATTATTCATTTGCAAGCGGTGTAAAATTAGCAAAGAAGTAGCAAATACACTGACATAAAATAACAGCAAGTTGTCTCATTTTCTTTCAATACACTTTGATACACAAATTATGAATGTTCAATGGTCAGAATATACCCAAGTTGATGATTTTCACTATTCTAATGACATCTCCACTTGATAAAGCAAAGAGAACTTAACTATTGATTATTGTATAAGCACCTTAGCTGCTTCCTCCACTGTCTCTATTCCTGTGCCCACAGCCACAGGCAGGGCACCATAATACTTCACCATAAATGTGTGTGACGGCTTACAAGTTATTACTGGAATGTTACTGGAAGCTGGTTTGCTTTCAGGTGCATTTCCTTCCTCCTGTTTAATAATTACATGTAAGAGTGTAAATAAATTGCACAGCACACTTATCAACATGTGTCAGTTTTCTTATAACAAAGGAAAAGTTAAGTGTGCACTGAAGTAACTTGGGCACTGATGACAACAATAACTTTAGTTTGTGTTCTAATAACATGCAAACCCTGAAGTTCAAAACCTAACCAATGATTGCACTTTTGGCTGCTGTCAGTCATGTCATGACAACAACCAATACACCTTAAAAAAAAATAAATAAGTAGACTTCTGTTCTACGAGAGTTACGCCACAAAGCTATTGATTGAGCAGCCTGTTACTGACTGCATTACATGTACATGTGATGCAGACTAAAGACAACATAACCTGCGACATATCGAATGAATACTGAAGGGGATTCCAAGCTCTTATTTATTCTGTTGTTACATGTTCATGCTTAAGATTACTGCAAGACTCTAATAAAGAGTACATAAAGTTCAACAAATTGGCTTGATCACATATTAAACGTATTGATGCTGGTGCCCAGAGCTGATACTGAAGACTATGACGGAAATGCAAAATGCAATCTAGTGTTTGTTTTTTCATCACTGCTGCCACCACCAAAAACATTTAAGTCAGGTTAATGGTGGTGGGAAAACTAAATAAAGGTGCTTGGTAATGACAAGATGATGCACTGAAATAAAAAAAGATGACAAAGATAACTACAGTGGATAGTATGCTGTTGACAGTGCTGGTGGCTGAACCGAATTACAAGCAAGTGTACAATGTGCATCAGCCTAACTTATTTATTGCACAGTACTGACCTTCTTCCCTCCCCCTTTCTTTGGCCCAAGTTTTCCGAGTAACCCTTGAACACTTGTCATAAAACCAGCCTGTTGTAAAACAAATTGAGGTGGATATGGAAAGTGAGAAAACTCAAAAGTCAAGTGTGTATGCACAAATATAGAAAGCAGAGATTGACACACTGATAGTTCTTTCATTTTAGGCAGTCACTGTGACAACTACAACTATTATCAACAACAGGGGAGTGGTGAAAGACCACAACAATTTCCTCCACCACAACTAAGAGATAACATATTAATAATTTAATCTTATCAATCTGTCAATATTTACCAGTACATGTTCCTTAAAACAGGCTGCTCCAAGGGAGAGCCATGAAATCTATTCATGATACACTTCATATCCAATGTAGTTATTTGTTCTTTACAAAATGCTTACTTTATCCTTCTCTTTGTCTGGTTTTTCTTTTGCCTTCTCTTGCTCAGCAGTGGCTACTTTTTGCATAATTTCTGGATGAGCATCGACACACTTTTGGAAACGTAGCTGTAACAGAATAAGTCAGTTGCAAAGTAGTCAAATTTGGAAATGTCATTTTAGATTAAGGACAGAAAAGAAAGTAAAATGAAGGAAGGGAGGATAGATGGAAGGAAGGACAGACAGACAGAAGGACAAAAGACAGACAGATAGACTTTCACAACATCCTTTGTGGTTGTAGATCAGTCTCGGCACAAATAACTTTCATCATGTTTGTCATGTAACATCTTAAATTTGCAGGTGGAATTTTCCTTCTGTGCTGTTTATACAATTAGCAGCATGAATTTCAAATGTGTCAATTAAAATGCATTTCCCAAACAATTATTGGCAGGTCGACTTTTGCTTGGCTTTCATTCAATCTAGACCAATATTTTGAAAAAAACACCTGCACGAGTAAGAAAAGGAAAATGGTCCTCATTTTTTTCAAACCAAGCCTACTCATGCTACAAAATGACTTCATCATATAATTATGAGTAAAGGAGGAACATGTAGAAACAATGTCGTCATCGTCGTCGTCGTCGTCGTCATCGTCGTCGTCGTCGTCGTCGTCGTCGTCGTCGTCGTCGTCGTCGTCGTCATCATCATTTTATTAGAATAATTTCCATAAAACAAATTTATAAATTTATACAACCTGCATATAGCAAAGCTAATCGGGCGAGTTGTATAACTTACAATAAAATTTAGCAAAAATACATCAATAATAAAATTAGGTAAATAAATAAATAGAAATAGCAGGGCTCGGAAAAAAACCCCGTCCGGTCATCCAGGACAAGTAGATTTTCCTTTGGGCAAGTAACCTTCTCTCCTTCCTTGCCCGATGAGCAAGGACCCAGGCAAGCCGTTCGACGACTAAATTTTTGATAACGATTTTGAGAAGAAAAGGTAAGCTGTAGGCTCAATGGTAATCAAGTGTTTAGATGAAGCTTGACGAAAATTACAATTACAATTTATAGCGGTTTTGTTGATTGCGTGATGCGTGCTCATGGCTCAGAAGCGGTCACTTTGCCTAGCACGTGATTAAAATCTGCCCTGATCAAATTTCTTTCCAGGATAAGAATAGCCGCGTTGGGAACGAAAGGCTGTGTTTATTTCTTAATTTTAGAAGTTTTCTGCGGGCATTTTTCACTTTCTCTGTCCAAAACCAAGAGAAAATGATCATGGTCTCTTGACAAAACTTAATTCAACAATGGTGTCTTAATTAAAACTGTAGAAATTGTACGCAAAAACTGAGAAGTTGCATATTTCTACCACGGAAACCAAGCCAGCATTTTTGATGCTAAAATCCAGCTAAATAAATATCTGTTTGCGGCGAAACATGCAAGTTGGGCCCAGCCGCACAAAATGAAAAGAATAGAATAGTGTTTCTCTCAAACAAAGATGTTTTCCCTTGACTTAAACTATTTTTGATTCACCCAAATGAAAAAATATACTCTCGCTGGCTTTTCAAAATTCGACAGTCACACTGTCAAAACTGAAGTGGGAAAGCGATTTGTTATAAATTTATCATGCTTATCTTCACAGTGATTTCGTGGAGCTACACAAGATGCAGGTGAACATTTAAGAAGACGAAAACGATCTTCGACGAATTGAACAAACAGACTCAAGGCTGTATAATAACGAAGATACCCAGCATGTATTCTGTAATACAGGAACTAGGAAGTATAAAGTAAACATGAAACTGATCAGCACTAAGAAGACTTCAGTCAAGCTGGGTTTATTGCATTAACACATGCCTGTAGTTTGACTTCCATTCTTGGGTTAATGAATTATTACTGAGTGTGAAAACTTGGGAAAGCGGGCAAGTGCCCTGGGCAAGCAAAATTCTAGGGTTACTTGCCCAACGGGCAAGGTGAGATTCAAATATTTTACAAGCCCTGAATTATAAATATGCACATATATTCACAAACAGCTAGGATTTACACAAGAAGAGCAAGAATCTATAATAGAAAGACACAGAACGTAAGAAATTAATAATAATAGCTACTAGAGTTTAATTAATGAAATTAGTAATTGCGGGCCCAAGAGAGGCCCGCAACCCTAATCTTGACAGTGACCAGCGGATTGCGTATTACGCGTGCGAGCCACATTTATAACAGGGACACTGAAACCGGAAGTTGAAATTTTGTTCCACCACTAAGAACAATCAGAATGCGAAAAATGTGTCAATCACAACAGTTTGTCACATGGGATACCGGATGCAGACCTCTGTCGATCAAAGTACATGTACGTTGATCCAGCCAAGCTACTGTTTATTACTCTGGCTCAAACTTTCGCCGGAAAAAAATTAAAACCAAGCGCTCGTGAAAAATGTGTTTTGTTCACTAGAACTTGAGCTTGAAACATATATAAATTTATATTTGTTTGAATCGTCAATGAAATGACCTTTTATAAAATCTCTGATTACACAGAACGGGTCGAAATAAAAATCTCTTCACAAACCCTGATTTCGAAGGGATAACACTTTAGGGTTAATAGCTATCACACCACCACAAAAGTACTTTCTATTTCTTAACAATCCAGCCATATCATGTTAAGATTTCAGCGAAATGGAAGAAAACCAGAATGTAATAATTACAATTTTTTTTTACCTCGATCGCGTCATTGCTTGACTCAACGAAGTAGCGACGGTCGCCCACAACAACACAACTTACACAAGCCGACGTTTCAGACGTTTCGGTAAAAAAATCAGAATTATTGCCTCAGAGCTATACCTTGAATGGCAACATTAATTCCAAGCTTTCCTTACGTGATTTAGACGAAAAAATGACCTCGGCAGGGTAGAAAAGAGGACGAAAGAACATGAAAGAAAAAACAGAACAGACAGCATATACTAAAACAACGCGTGAATTACTCAGTGTTTTGCACGGAAGCGAAAATAAAGCTTGCTTCTGGATAATTTCACCCTTAAAAGCAAGCAAATGGTCCCAAATTACTCTCTGTATCCTAACAATGTCCTGCCTTGTATCTCTGAAAGATGTTGCCTCAATTTTGAGCAAATAAACATTCCTCCGTGACTGGCGCCTTCTTCCTTCCTTGATCGAATATTTATTAGCTAACTAGTGAGAATCGAAAGTAACGCCAATTTCTGTCACGCTTTCAAAACAAGGCACGCATTACCATCTTCTCTATTGCCAACATCTAAACAAAAGCTCTTCAAGTGCATTGAGGCCCGCACTTTCTAACCTGTGGTTACTACTAGTTTTAACATCATTTTAACATAGAGACATCAACATAATAGTTGCGGTTTCACTAGAGCTTTTGCCCACGGGAAAGTGAGACTTTACCCATGGGAAGTCTGTATTTTGTGTGTGACCTCTATTCCCACAGTGAAACTGCCCATGGGGAATCACTATGGATCATCAAAAAGAACAAAAGAATTTCCCATGATGTTTCCCAAACCAAGTTGTAGGGTTTAGTCTTAGTTTATCTAACCGCAAGAGTAGTTCAACCAATCGAGTGGAAGAAAAAAGTTAATCCGGAAACCGTAGCACATGCCGGGCATATTTTTGTGGTGTTGGCCTGAAATTGCGGCATATATCCTGGCACATAACAAATTCACCATACACTAGGCATTAAACATGGCCAACTTTCGAGGTTCACAGTGAGTATATTTTACTTGTCTTAGACCTAAATACCCATTAATTCTCCATATGATGAATTAAATGTCCTGCCAAATACTGCCAAGTTAAACGTTGACCTTGGGTAATTACTTGCAATGTAACCGAAGGACTAAACCTGACCGGAAACCCAAACCGATCCAAACCCAAGGCAATTTCCCACAGGGTTACCTCGGGAAGAAGGCGAGTGTAACCACAACTAATCATCCTCGTTACCAAGTACCGCAAGTAAAAATTGATGAATTATATTTTTGAAAGGTTTTTGTGTGGCTTACACGAAGTGTAAAGCCACATTATGGTATCACCTGATTTATCTATTTGTTTGTCTACGAGAGTCAAGCGCCTGTCACGTGGTCTAGTGTCTGCGGCGAACTAGTAGTCTTGGTTGTAAGCTTGGGTTTGAGTAAGTTTTTTCAGGTGATCGTATTTAAGAAATAGAAAACATGTACCGTGTTTGTATCGAGTTATACAAACACGAGTGGAAGTTTGGGAGAACGAGAAATGCTGTGGGAACACGAGCTGCAGGCGAGTGTTTCCACAGCTTTTTCGAGTTCTCCCAAACTTTAACGAGTGTTTGTATAACTCGATAGAAACACGGAGTACATGTTGTCTATTTCTTTTAGAAAACACCACGACGAGAAAAAGGAAAACAACTTGTTAACTTTGATTATCAAGATGTAAATTCTCTTTGCTCGTGCCATCACTACGTCAACAGCGCGCGCTAGTTCTGTGTCTCCATCGAGTTATACAAACACAATTTTTAACCAATCAGCGCGCGTGCTTTCTTAGGACTGTTTTCTAACACGAGTTAGTTCTTCTGGCACAGGCCAACAGACATAGACCCAGCTTGTGTTATAAGTGCAGATTGTACAAGAGCGTTTGCGCTTTTACATTGGTTGAATCTTTGGTACGGGTTGTAATGTTTTGGTTTTCACTTTATCCCGTAAATTTATGCTGACTCATAATAAGAACATTAGACAACGAGTAGTCGGTTTTTGTTCCTGAAATCCTTTGCGTGCGGAACTCAAAATATATTATGCAAATTAGGGAAAGAAACGAGGAAAGAATTGGGGATCGATCGCCGGCATGCTCCAGTAATTTCTAGGGTGCCAAGAAAAGAACTCAGTAATTTCTAACGGGCTAGGAAAAGAAAGAGACTGCTCACAGTCTATAAGAACATATGGTTTGTACATACAAGTTTAGGTTGATAAGCATGACCCACACGCCGCGATAGGTCAAGGGTTTGGTATCAGATAACTTTGTGCAAACAGGAACTGCTCCAAAAAAATTGATAACAGCTTACCTTTAATAACTGAAAACAACAATTAATTTCCAGAGAAGTACTTAGCACTGAGACACAGTGTCCTTAAAGATAACAAGGTGTTTTTTTCAAGGAGAAACAATGAAGTTTGCGTACGTTCTTGATGTACTTTAATTAGTCATCACATTTCACTTTATCCGCACTGATGCAAGTTTCCTGGAAGAGTTTACAATTCTGAAATCAAATTATTTCACGCTGAGGAAGGAAGAAAAGTTTAATTAAAATATTGAAGGTAAAACATTTATTTTCCGTAATGTAATGCCTTTTAAACGCTGACGTATAGCATTCTTTTGGATAAGTAATATCTCAATTATTTCATGCCATGCTATGTCGTGCACGGGTTAAAAACAATCCATATAAAAGAATGATTTTCAAAACGCTCCAGAGGATTTTCTTTTAATCCAAGAAACAGAAACACAAACACTACCTTTCCGTAAATTGTTTTTCTGGGAGAAAAAGAGAAAGCAGTGAAGAAGAAAACAAAACATGAAAAGCATACACAAATGGGATTTGAACTCTTAACCTCTCGCGTGATGATCCAGGATGCATCAACTTGTGCATTACTTATAAGTATTTGAAAGTGTTAAACCTCTGTTTTGACAAAAAAATTATCTTGCCGTTTTTGACTGCAGCACAGAGGAAACATGTGCAAACACATGTAATGAAAACGTGTAGGCAGGCCTCATGAACAAACAGTTTGTTAACCTTGAACTTTTTTTTCTATTTTTACAAATGACAACACAACCCTGACTGGATAAAGGTTTCATGCGCTTGTTCGAAACCTAGACTGCACTCACATCACAAGGACTTCGTTAACGAGCAATGCCTCATTAAACTCTTCCACAATTTATTTTCCAAGTTCAGTGGCTAACAGCCACTTTGATCTAAGTTGTTGTATCACCTCTTCACTCCTTCACTTCGTGTTAGACATTAGAAACCTGGCAGAGTTGGGGACACCCACATGAAAAGGCAAGCAATACTCGTCAGAACATATAAATTTACTTCCTAAGGGAGAATAATATGGAAGTTGCTTGAGCTTCATTAGAACCCTAAAAGATACACTTAAATGAAAGAAGTGCGATCACCAACCACTACTCGAGAAAGGATACAGCCACGTGCCCATCCACTAGATAACCTGGTTTGTTTTGCCAACATCTTTATCCATTAGATAGTGATTTATCATTGAACAACTAGCGTTCTTTCCATTTTTTGACCAACTGGGTCCTGTTCTGATTTGGAGTATTCTAAATCATGCAATTTGCTCCAACGAGGATATAGGTTCTGACAAGAGATCTGTCCTGCCCTCCTATTATCTAAAAAGTGAAGCCTTGGAGCCGACTGGCTCATAGCAGCCTGAAGTTATCCCTGTTTCCGTAGCATGAAGCGGCTAGAAGTATTTCTACTCCCCTTGGACAGGATGCTAGTCCATCACAGATCACTCCCCTGCAATTTGTCAGGCTTCCCCAACAATTTTCTTTAAAATTCAAACATCTACTAATTGTGTATGTGAATCAATTTTTGTAACCGAATCTACATACAGGAAAATCCACAGGATTCCAATTATATGCAAAAAATGGACTCGTAAGTACCCCGGTCCCAGAGGTTTTTCTTGATTTTTCTCTGCATGAGATGAGAGAACCAGACCCACGAAGAGGCAA
>JAHPZR010049805.1:0-2500 GCA_019787425.1 Platygyra sinensis | reverse complement strand
CCTTAGTATAATTTCCAGAGGTGAATATAAGAATTCAACATTCTGATTGGTCGAAAAGCTCATCATATGACAATATATTCACCCTGCTAGAACTTGGTTACTAAGCTCGCCATCTTTGCTATCTTAACATGTAAACATATTGCACAGTTGCTGGATAGAGCTTTCATTTGTTCAAAAGACATCACTTCAAGTCCACGATATTTGAAAGTATGCATTCTCGTCCCCAGAGCCTACAATCCTTCTGGCCTGTGGTTGGGATCGAGAGCTCTGGTTTGGTCAAACACCGGAAGTCCATGATTCACGGACTTCCTGCCAAATCCAGCAAATCTGATTGGTTGACAATGCGAAACGAATACTCTGCGCATGCTCAGAAAATCGGGTCCGGCCAGAGCTCTCGATCCCAACCACAGGCCAGAAGGATCGTAGGCTCTGGGGACGAGAATGGAAAGTATGGAGAATTTTCAAAATGACTGCTGTTGCCCTCGGACCAAAAATCTTTTCAAGAACCATATTCAAGGCAGTTAAGAATCGTAACAGGGCTCAAAGTTTATTTCGACTATGGGAGCATTTGTGCGACCAGGTGTAAATTTTTAGGCGCACTACCGAAATTTTAGACATGGAGTTAAAAATTTTAGGCACACGGCTTCAAATACTTGGAGCACCTACTCCAAGAGAATACTGAAAAGTGCCCATGTCATCAAAATTTTAATTTTCTTATCTGATTCTATATATCATCCAATGAACTACCACGAAAGAAAAATGTGATTTGGATAAAAGGCAATCTGTAAATTTAACTTAGTAGTTCATACCAAATGCTGGAAAGGAGCATTTTGCATAGATTGCGAAGCTACTTTTTTTACAGAGGTAAAACAAGCCAGATAAGTCAAGCCTGAAGTCACGTGTTCCTTAATCTACGTCACAAATCTGAGCAAGTCGATGATGTCATCAGTGGCATGGGTAGACCGCAATAAAATAGAATTTTCAGGTTTTAAAAACTTTATAGAAAAATCACTTTTTATCCAAATCAAAAAATTTTTTCGCCAAAGTTGATTGCATGGAATACAGGATCAGATGGGAAAATGAAAATTTTGATGATATGGGCACTTTAACACTCCAAAAAGAGCCACTCAGGCTTCGTGTTGCAATATTGGCTTATTCTAGCAGTATTGAACACAACGAAAACAAATAGAAGAATCAGGATATTTCACACGAGTTTAATAAGCTTGTAGATATTATCTACTGAAGTCGCTTCATCGAGTATCCTCACTATCTAAGTGCTTGCTGTTTGCTTCACCTTTGAAATTCTGTTCAGGAAGATTCTTGATTTTTTCAACATCTGGGTATTTGTGAGAACACAAAGTTTGCTCATTTGGCTAGCTCTCAAGCCATAGAATTCATGGACCGACCAGTTCCGAAAATGCTGGACATTTTTGTATGTCAGACAAGTGAAAATAAAGCTTTCCTTAAAAAACACAGCATTCTGTAATTGTTCGCGAAGAACGAGAACACGATTTAATCTCATCCCCAGTCTCCACACCTAGCACTATGACCGCTTTATGAAGCACGTGCTTCATTCCTTTATTTGCATGTGTCAGCGGAGTTGTTTACAACACAGAACGTGGGAAGAGTAGCTTGGAGAACCCACTGGGAAAATAGAACACACTCCAATGAAAGGAAAATGGTGCATTTTTATTATTTAGTGCCTGCTTGTGTCATATCTATTTTTAAATTTTTACATTTATCAATCGGAGTACATTAGTATGGTCAGGTGAGTAAGCACTAGATTAGTTGCACTGTGCTTTGGCTTTTAAGGTGCAGTGATGCAACCACACATAATTATAGGCGCACAGGCAAAAATCTAGTTGCATATCCAACCAGTTGGTCGTTAACTTAGAGCCCTGCGTATATGTAATGGTTGCAACAATCGCCAGGTGGGCGGATCGATTGATGGAAAGTTATTTTCCTCCAACTAAAGCTACTCATTTTTCAGTGATAATGACAACAGTGAATGAAGTCAACAATGATAAAGCAAAGGCATATGTGTTTTTATGTTTTAGTCTGTTATTGTCAGTATAGTTCTTGAAATTCACCTCCGAAAATTGTACTTAAGACTTCGTCTCCAGCAACTTATTGTTAAATAATCCAATCTTCAATTTCAGTTTCCAAATTTAAATCACACTCTGACAGCTCAGGGAAGCTCTGTGCCATTTTTCACACAGTCACGAGAATGGTTGGAATTAAGCATGAGCAGAATATTATTTGCAGCAAAAACATTTAGACCTCATTAGACATGGCATGATGGGCATTTGTTCTTCACATTTTCATATCAATTAAGAAGCAAAATGAACACAAAGGTCTAGCAAGAACTAAAACAAGATAGCTCCCAGAACAAGATCAAGAAGAGAAGTTAGCTGATGACTAAGTTCTTAGCTCTAATAACCATTATACATATTATATAGACCAACATGTAGCATATAGACAACAATTCACCCTCAGCAGC
>JAHPZR010049803.1:10000-22426 GCA_019787425.1 Platygyra sinensis | reverse complement strand
CGCTTCTGACTTCATTAACACCATTGTTGAAGGGTACAAAGTTCCTTTCTTTGATTTGCTCGAGAGTTTTGTCATTCCTAATTGATCGTCGGCCTTGAAGTTTAAAAATTTGTTGAAGACGCCATTTCAGAGCTAATTGAACGTGGTTGTGTTTCTGAAGTTGATTTTCCGCCCATTTTTATCAACCCATTGCACGTGGTTCGACAGTCCAGTGGGAAATGCCGACTTAGTTTGGATTTTTCTTTTGTAAACCGTTTTGTTCGGTACGGAGTTATTTGATTTGTTTCAGCGGGGTTATTTTTTCTTTACCTTTGATCTCAAATCTGATTATCACACGTTGAAATTTGTCCTGATCATCGCCAGTATTTGGGTTTTCCTTGGTGCTTCAATTCAATCATCAAATGCTTTGTTTTTAATGTTTTTGCCTTTTGGCTTGTCTTCCTCTCCGTACATTTAAACTAAGTTAGTGTGTGCTTTCGTTAATTATTGGCGTGGGCTTGGGCGTCGTGTTATAACATCCCTCGTCGATGGTATTGGGGGAAGCCCGGATTTCGCTAGTTGCCAGGAGCTCAGTCGTTTTTGTCACTCTGATTTAGACTCCGCCGGTTGCTTTGTGAATCTTCAAAAATTTGTGTGGGAGCCCTCGCAAGTCGGTGCCGGGCTTGGCTTTTTCAGTCTTAATAACATTTCTGTTCCTCATTCGAAGATTAAGAAGCTTCAGGGAAGCATTTCGCGCGTTGTTGCGCTTCGTATCGTAAATGCTTAGGCCGATCTAGCTAGCATCGCTGGTCAGCTGAACTCTATGTTCATGTGCGCTTGATAACCCGTTCAATGTATGTTCGGATTTCAGGACAAAGGTCCTGGTTTTCAACTTTTACACTACAACACTGGGCCGCGGAGGAATTAGTTTTTTGGTAGTCCAGTCTAGGTCGTCTCATTGGCCGGGTCGCATTTGTTTGAAATCTAGTGCAGTCAGAGTTGTTTATTTGGATGCGAGTGATACTGGATATGGCGGATATATTGTTGAGTTTGGGCCTCTCAGCTTGCGGCTCGGGTGTTTGGTCTACCGATTTAGCAATGGAAAATTCTACGGTGCGTGAGATATTGGGCGTTAGACTGAAGTCTTGCAATCGTTTGCGCCTAAGCTCGCAGGGTTATCTGTTAAGTAGTTCACGGACAGCCAGAATGTTGCGCGTATTATTGGCATCGGCAGTCGGAACTCTAATGTGCAAGAGGAGGCTAAGCGCATTTTTAAGAGTTGCGTTCTTCATGGAATTTCTATCAAACCTGATTGGGTGCCCAGATCCAAAACTTAGCAGGTGGATTATTTAAGCCGTATTGTTGATTTTGATGATTGGTTTGTAGTCGTCCTCATATTTTTCGCCTTTTAGACTTGAGATGCGGGCCTTATTCTATGTATGTATGTATGTATGTAAATCTTTATTTAAACACGGAAAATCATCAGTTAAGCTTAAGTTAAAAACTAAAACTAATTACAACTGCTTTACATGATTGCCGTGTGGGAATCCGATATATCAGCTACCTTCTTGATATTTCGCTTAAAATGCTCAACGGATGCAGCATTTTTTAAGTTTTCTATTGATCGTTTCGCTGACAAATATAACCATTTGTTACCTAGATTTGATTCCAGGTTTTTAGAATCCTCGCTGTAAGGCTATGGATACCTTTACCAGGTCTTGGAGTTTCGATAGCAACTGGGTTTGTCCGCCTCGTCACCTTGCTCCGAGCGCTTTGAAACTCATGAGGTCTTGCTGCCCTTAAGGACCTTAAGGTTCTTCGATCGTTCCGCCCCTTTCTGGCCTTTTCTCACTTCGGACTGCCTTCATCTGGCTCATTTTGTCGAGGATTGGGTGGACCTCCCTCCTTTGAAGACGACTTTGACATAGCACTGGTGTTTCTTGGAAGAGAAGATCTTAATTTTAGGGTTTTGGCGCGTTTTTTCTAATGCCGGTTTCTGCACTAGTGTTCAAGGTTGGTGTTCTCGATGTTCGTCTGCATTAGTTTGGTAAGTTGTTAACGTTCCTTTTCATGTTTGTTTGTTTGTTTGTTTGTTTGTTTTGCCTGTTTTAGTGCCAGTGGATGGCGTCCAGTTTTCTTGTTAGTGTTTTTTGCTTCAGTCGTGTATTTAGGTAAGTGGGTGACCGTGATTTAGTCTGTGGGTGACTTTCGCTTTAATATCCTGTTGGACCCCAGTTTTAGCTAGTGGGTGGCCGTTGATTATGAGGCCAGTGGGTGACCGTTGATTATGAGGCCAGTGGGTGGCCGTTGATTATGAGGCCACTGGGTGGCTGTTGATTATAAGGCCAGTGGGTGGCTCTTGATTGATGAGGCTAGTGGGTGGCCGTTGTTTATAAGGCCAGTGGCTGGCTGTTGATTTTAAGGCCAGTGGGTGGCTGTAGATGATAAGGCCAGTGGGTAGCTGTTGATAAGTGAGGCCAGTGGGTGGCCGTTGTTTATTAGGCGAGTGGGTGGCTGTTGATTATAAGGCCAGTGGGTGGCTGTTGATTGTAAGGCCAGTGGGTGGCTGTTGATTAATGAGGCCAGTGGGTGGCCGTAGTTTAGTTTATGGGGGGCTTCACTCTATCATCTATCAACAAAAAAAAGAAAGAAAGAAAGAAAAAAGAAAGAAAAAAATGCCTGTTAGACGGCCTGAGGTCAGTGGGTGGCTTTCAGGTAGCCAGTGTAGTCTTTCATTGCCAGTGGGTGGCTTACGCTGATTTTATTAGTTTTTTATATTTTTCTGCCAGTGGGTGGTTTACGTGTTGCCACTAGATTTCTTACGCAGATTATGTTAGTTATTTTTCTGCCAGTGGGTGGCTTGCTTGTGACCAGAAGTTGGTTTCGCTCAGTTTTGTTTGTGTGCTTTTTTCTTTTGCAGTTTGTCCTCTGTTTTCCCGTTCTCGTCCTCTCGGATTGGGCAGCGCTTGGCTTGAAGCGAGCTGCACCCAAGGGCTGTGTGTGTTGTGGTGGGTCAAACTTAGATTTAGATGAGAGTAGTATTTTCCTGCGTTTGACTGTGGAATTAGCAGGAAAATATGCTCTCGTCGGTATCTATTGTTTGTTTAGGCATGTGGCGCTGGTATGTGGGTGATTAGTAGGGTATTTATATTGGGGTGTAAGAGTAGGTCTTTCATCTCGGTCTCGCTTATTCAGCGTTTTTTTTTTTTTTTCCTTTGATTTTTCGTATTTTGTGCGTGTTCTTTTTCTTCGCTTATTTTGCAGATGTTTTCAACTCTTCAATGTGGAAGGGCATTAGGGCAGCTGTTCCTCCAGGTGATGTAGCCTGCGAACAGGCTCCCGGTTCGGTTGGGTTTAGGGCGAGATAGGCGAGTGTAGCCTAGGGCGAGCGGGATGAGCCGAGAGCGGTCTGGTGAGGAGGGAGTGCGCGGGGGAGCCTGTAGACATTCCATTGATGCCGCCGTTCCATGATACCAGCTCCTGGTATCAAGATCTGATTGGTTGAATCGATGACTGTTGACAGCTCTGAGATAAGTAATTGACAGATCTTGACAACTGATTGTAAATTAGCATAGTTCTTGCCGAGACCGTCAACAACGGCTTCCGCGTGCAATGCACAGTTCACTGACGACGAATTTGAAGCAGCTTTAAGCAGTTCTTTGCAACATTTTCGTCATATCTCTGGTGTGAAACGTGAGCAGAAGCTATGCCTGGAAACTGTGGCGTAGAAGCGCGATGTTTTCGGAATTCTACCGACTGGTTTCAGGAAGAGCCTAACTTTTTCAATTGCTGCCGCATCTATGATGGTAAATAAAATAGACAGGCCAAACACGACTCCAACGGCTCGTGCCATTTGTAGATTTTTCGGTCTTTCGACCTTTTTGTCGCTTCACTCTTGTTCATGAAAGGCATTTCGTATGGTGTTTTAAGGAGAAAACTAAAGCCGTTAGATCGTGCTAGGCGGCAAATTTTAAGAAGTCATAGGTCTGCATGATTTCCGCTGCTATCTGCGTGTTGCTTCGTTGAGTTTGACACCTCTATAATTTGCCATCTGTTAGTGTATTGTTTTGGCTCATTTCTATTGCAAGATTTGTTTTTAAGTCTCCAAGTATTTGCTTTTAAGGGACAAAATATGACATTTACTGTGAACGTGTTGCTTACTCGCATTTTATACAGTGACGCCGGCCCCGGCTATGATTAGAACTGTTTGCAAGCACAGTAGGTATATTCTTATGACGGGTGTCATATGCTTTCCTTCGAGAAAGCTATAGGCTTGTCTAGAGAAATTCTAATGTTTCTTGCAGCTATCTGATCGAGCTTATGTTCCTGGAGCTCGATGTATAGGTTTGGTTCTCCTTTGCTTGTTCTAGTACCACAGGATTTAAATTTAATTCATTACGCGCAAGTCTGTCGACTGTGTTGCGTGTTGTATATGCCATTGTTCGGCTTAGTTCTGATCGTAGACCTCTTAAAACTTGCCGCCTAGCACGATCTAACGGCTCTAGTTTTCTCCTTTTCTCGTAGGAGTCGTGTTTGTCCTGTCTACTTTATTTACCATCTATTACGGTAGATTGTTCT
The DNA here is from genome assembly GCA_019787425.1 of Platygyra sinensis. NCBI lineage: Eukaryota > Metazoa > Cnidaria > Anthozoa > Scleractinia > Merulinidae > Platygyra > Platygyra sinensis. The sequence goes on along the minus strand of JAHPZR010049803.1, from coordinate 17,869 downwards.
AAAAAGCCGATTCATCAGCGCGGGGAAACCCATCAATTTTGACCGATTTAATTACCTCCTTGACAGATATGTAACAGGCTAATCACCAAGGGGCGGAACGGCACATTGAAAACAATGTCTACAGGCTCCCCCGCGTCCCACTCGCTTCGCTCGCGGAGTCACGACGCTCCGACTCCCACTCGCTCCCCGAATTGTTTTTTTTTCGACCTCGCTGGGAGCCGGTTCGCAGGCTACAGGTGATGATGTTTTATTCTCATCTGTGGAATCTCTCCCAGATGTGGCTTTGGCTAGCAGAGCTTCCAGTACTTCATTCAAGTATTCCTGTACCTACAACAGATGGAAGCCTTGGACGTGTGATCATGACCTGGCAGCTTTTCCCGCATCTTCCTTTCACTTTGGTCTTTATTTGCCCCATTTGATGTCTGAGGCGAAGACAGCGTCAACTCTTAGAGTCCACCGTTCACAGCATTGTCTGGATGCATCAGTTGGGCGGAGAACGGTCTCCTACGGATCATCCGTTTGTGAACAGCTTTCTTTCTGGTGCACAACGTTTACTGGCCCACGGCACATCCAAGAAGGAGCCAATCACTGTCTCCAAGCTAGAACAGTTAGTTGCCTGTAAGGCCGGTGCGATGACTTCTTTGTATTATATTCGTTCTATTGTAATTTGTTTGATAGCTTTTGCTGCATTTCTTAGATTTGACGAGCTTGCTAAGCTCGTTCGTTCAGATGTTGAGATTAAGAGTGACATGTTAAAGTTATTTATCGAATCTAGTAAAACTGATCAGAACAAGGATGGTCCTTAGGTTATTATAGCTTCATCTGGCAAGCAACTTGCCTGGTAGCTTTAATGAGCCGATATTTAGAGGGGGGTAGCTAGCCCAAGTCAGCCCTCTCCCTCCTTTTTTTTGACGGTTATCGAAAAATAAGTATGGTTATAAGCCTAGGTCTAAAGATTTAGGTTATACACGTTTGAAGGATTTAATACTAGAAGCTTTTAAAGACATTGCGCCTGAAATTTCTGTTATTGGTACTCATAGCCTTGGGAGTGGCGGGGCTGTCGCCGCCAAAGATGGTATTTCAGATCGTCTTTTTCAGCGGCATGGCCGCTGGTCTGGTGATTCGGCTAGGGACGGTTATGTAATGGATTATTTGTCTTCACGTTTGTCTGTATCTCAGGCTTTAGTTCTTTACTTTTTCTTCTTTTTGGTCTTGCCCGGGGGACCGTTGAAATTGGGGTATAGCTGGCCTGGGGTTTTCCTCCTAGGAGCAAGTGGATGTACGGGGAGGTTTTTCACCCAGCTGTTGTTCCATGACCTCATTTCAGTTAGTTTTCGTTTTCTTTACGAATTTAGTTGTATGTTACATGGTTTATTTTGTAAGCTTAGGTATCATTGTTGCATTGTTATATGCTGTATTTACTAGTCTTCTAGAGAAATAAAACGAACGCTTGGCTTGAAGCGAGCTGCACCCAAGGGCTGTGTGTGTTGTAGTGGGTCAAACTTAGATTTAGATGAGAGTAGCGTTTTTCTTTGCAACCCCGAGATATTTTGACGTGTTCAATTGCGACGTCAAATATAGTTGAAAATGCGAGCTCGAGATTTTCGCGGTTTCTAAGACGTTCAGACATCATTTACAGAAAGACAAAACAATGCAACCAAATCGCTACTTCGAGATTTTCTTAGCCTTACCAAAAAACAGAGACTGCAAACACAGGACGGACGAGACTGGAAGACCCGTCAAATTCGACGGTTTTTGCGGGAGCATTCGCTATACCTCTTCCTGTGATTGAGTACGGTGTGCAGCACCATTAACAGAAACTGTGGATATATATTGCATATTACCTGTGAATCAAACAATCTATTTGGGTTGACGACAGTCTCTGATTCACTAGACAAACGGTTATTAGATCCTGGTGGAAAATGCAAGTGTATATTCGACATGCATGGCTTGATAAGTGCAGTCAGGAGGCAGCCCCAAATGAAAATGGTCCCCATGTCCTGTTTCACACAAAAGAACCAAATATATGCAAATTAACATGTACACACTTCTCAATTCTTAGCTGAATCACCTAAAGTTCTTGCTATCGCTGAATGAAGAGCTCTGCGAAATTCCCAGTTGGCTTCAACCATACATGCACACATACATTTTATTTCAACTCGAATTATCAGAGTATAGCTCTATTGAGCTAATCTGTAATGTGCCCTTCTTCATCTTCAAAATGATAGCTTTTATTGGAAGTTCAATTAAATTACTTCCTAAGATCATAAACGTGTTTTTCTTTGACAAGGTAACAAGTTTAGAATGCATTTTTCCAAAGATTGCACTCTAACGTTGAATTTAATACACCCTGATCACAACTACGCATTACATCATAAGCGCTCCCTGTTGAAATACATGTAACTCAGTTGTGTCAGTTGGGAAAGCTCTGGTATAATTCTTGATTTTTTTTTTAAATAGAACTACGTAAAGCTTAGATATATTAACAGCAGAATATTTAGTTCTTATCCATTCTCGTCCCCAGAGCCTACGATCCTTCTGGCCTGTGGTTGGGATCGAGAGCTCTGGCCGGACCCGATTTTCTGAGCATGCACAGAGCATTCGTTTCGCATTGTCAACCAATCAGATTTGCTGGATTTGATGGGAAGTCCGTGAATCACGGACTTCTAGTGTTGGACCAAACCAGAGCTCTCGATCCCAACCACACAGTCATCTTCTTCTGACCAACGTAAGGCCCGAAATGAACCGACTTACATGCATACTGTGATTTAAAATCCCAATTTGCATGAAATGTGAGCAGTCATTATTGTATTCCTATTGGTGGTCTTTGACATTTCGATTTTAGTGATGAGTTACATTGAAATTGACTCAGTTCCCTTTAGCTCGCGGCGGAATGTATAACAAAACTCTTTCACATCCCCGGCAACGGCCACTGCTTACACAAGAACGTGCATGATGGGACTTTGAAGACATTTGACGAGTTCAGTGATTGATTGCATTGAAATTGTCACTTCTGACTAAATCTTGACTAATTAACAGATCATTCTTTATTTCTTTTAACTTTGATTAGAATTTGTCAAGGAAGATTGAACTCACCGCGGCTATTACTGACTAATTGAAGACGCATTCCCATGAGCAATGATGCCTTCGATTCATAAAACAAAACCATGTACATTTCACGCAAAGAAAACGAAGCATAACTTTATACTTTCGCAAATTTGAGATAAAACGCCAGGCATTTATTTTCATGTTACGTTATATAATGTTAATTGTAGAACACTTACGAAAACTTGAAAAAAACAATCAAACGCTTAAAATAACAACCATATCAGCCCTCCTGTTTACTTCAGTAGAGAATTTGAGTTTCGAAATGAGAATATTCCTGCAGTCTCTCTATTATTAATTCATTCATTATATGAATCTATTCATAGAAATTGAACCATTTTAAAGAAAATTTAGATAAGAAGAGCTGCATGAACTTTTATAGCTTAATTTGTCGATGCTATTGTGTTTATTTGCCTATCGTTTTTGTGATGCGTGGTTAGTGCATTCATGTAACTTGGGGATATAGAAAGTTATATTGAATGGTACATGCAGATTATTAGGCGGACTTTCGTGAAATAAGAATTATTTTTCTCAATGGCGCAAGAGCAAGACTGTCTGCGCAGCCTTCTCTTTACTTTGTAAAATCAAAAAGTTGTTCAGGTGTATGTAAAATGGAAACTAGATACAAAAAGTAGCACTAATTTTTACATTTCATAGGAGAAACGTGTTGTCAATCTGACAACGCTTATTATCACAAACTAAATGTTCCTTCATGAAGCGCGTATCTAGATATCAGTATTGTGAGTCTGCAAAGGTTTTGATGGTCAGCTTTCGTTTATTTTGTCTCATTTGATATTGTTTAACTCTGACTGAACCCACGGCGATTACTTTCACAAGAACTTTGAAAGTGACGAAGGTCTAAACCATTTTATCGCCTTATCATAGTCCTATTTAATTTGATAACAATGTTTTTGAGCTAGTTAAATTTTTGAGGCTCGATGAAAAACTTCCTAAACAGCGCCTACTGTTAATTCAATTCAAAACGCTCTAACCAGCCTGCGTATCTTAAGTTATCAATATAATTCAACCTGTTTTGGATTACGTACGGTTTACGTCTTTTAGAGTAAAGTGTTCCAAATTATTGCGTATTCTGTTGTTTCCTTTTTTGAATATTGTAAATAGCGCCCTGACAGAAACTTATATTGTGGAGTGGTGGACTGTTAGAAATTCTTTTGTACGTTTTCTCGACAACCAGGAAGCAGCTTTAATAGCTCTAAACTGAGGTTTTTAACTTACGTTTGTTCAATTAGAATTGTTTGTGCCAAAACGCGATCGAAAGATGACTGCAGCACACCATCAAATATTCATTACATCATCAGCCCTTTCTGTTGAAATGCACCTTGTGGGAGCAGCATACCAGAATTTGCAAACATCGGAAGTGTAGCTATACATATGATATAAGTAAATAAACAGCGGTTTATTTCCGTTCAGTTCAGGAATACAGGTGATCATACCTTAGATCTCAAACTTATCCCACACTCGTTGCCTTCTAATAAACGTGCAGCCCGAAACGGACTCGACTTTAATGCACATTGTGATTTAAAATCGCATTTTGCGTGGGAAATAGGCTGTCATCATCTTATTCCTGTTGGTGGTCCTTGACATTTCGTCTTTGGAGATGAATTGCATTGAAATTGATTTTTTTTTAGCTCGCGGCGAAATTCGCGAAAACTCTTTCCCATCCTCGGCAACGGCCAGTGCTTTCACAAGAACGACGGTGCATGTAGGGTCTGATCTTTTAAGATGATTTGACGAGTTTAGTGATTAATTGAATTGAAATTGTCACTTCTGATTTAAGTCTTGACTAATTAAAAGATTATTTTTTATTTCTTTTGACGCTCATTAGTAATTAACTGCCGCATATTCCCCCAGAATGTCCCGATTGTCGAGGAAGATTAAACTGCTATTACTTACTATTATCAAAGATGTATTCCCATGGTCAAAGATGCTTCACTGCATAAAACAAAATCACACTTCCTTGCAATTGAAACGAGGCATAAGTTTAATGCCTTTTAATGCTTTCAGAATTACTTGATTTTTCTCAAGGCGCTAGCAAGACTGTTAGTTTCGCGGTCTCATTGCCTGTTCAACTTTCCTTTTAACAGCGCAACTAGGAAATTCCTCTGTGTCTAAACTGAAACTAGGCGTGTAGCACTAACTTTTATATTTCATAGGGTAAATATTTTTTCAATTTTCTCTTTCTTGGTACGCGCATATAGATATCAACATTGTGTGTCTGCATGCAATGGTTTTGATGGTCAGCTTTCATTCATTTTGACTCATTTGAGATTCTTTAACTTTGACTGAACCAACGGCGATTACTTTCACAAGAACTTTAAAAGTGTCAAAGGTCTAAACCTATTTTTTATCACCTTATCGCAGTTCTATTTAATTTGATAACAATGTTTTTGAGCTAGTAAAATTTCGAGGCTCGATGAAAAACTCCCTAACAAAATGAACAGCGCCTATTGTTAATTCAATTCAAAAAGCGGCGTGCGTATCTTAAACTATCAATAAAACTCAACCTGTTAATTGGTTACGTACGTTTTAGATCTTTTAGAGTAAAGTGTTCCAAAATGTTCTCTATTTTGTTTCATCTTTTAGAACATTGCAAATAGCGTAAATGAATTTATATTGAGTGGTGGTGGACTGTTTGAAATTCTGTTTTCTTGAAATCCAGAAGGCAGCTTTAATGGCTCTTAATGTATTTATGTTACATTTGTTCAATTAGAATTAATTCTGCCAAAGCGCGCACTCGAAAGGTGACTGCAGCACGCCATCAAAAGCCTTTTCTGTTGAAATGCACCTTGTGTGAGCAGCATACCTTAGGTAAAGCTCTGGTATAATTCTTGAATTTGCAAACATCGGAAGTGCAACTATATATATAATATAATTATATAAACAGCGGTTTGTTAAATTCAGTTCTGTAAAATAGCGGATCTTACCTCAGATTTCAAACTTATCCGGGACTTGTTGTCTTCCGATAAACGTGCAGCCCGAAATGACCCAACTTTAATGCACACTGTGATTTAAATTCCCAATTTCCGTGAGAAGTGGGCAGTCATGAATTTATTCCTTTTGGTGGTCTTTGACATTTCGACTTTGGTGATGAATTACATTGAAATTTATCTTTTTTAGCTCGCGGCGAAATTCGCGAAAACTCTTTCTCATCTTCGGCAACGGCCAGTTCTTTCACAAGAACGTGCATGTAGGAGTCTGATCTTTTAAGATGATTTGACTAGTTCAGTGATTGATTGCATTGAAATTGTTACTCAGTTCTGATTTAAGTCTTGACTAATTAAAAGATCATTTTTTATTTCTTTTGACGCTGATTAGTTATTAACTGCCTTATATTTCCCCAGAATGTCCTGATTGTCGAGGAAGATTGAACTGCTATTACTGACTATTCACAACTAAGACGCGGAGTGCCCTTGAGCTATGATGCTTCACTGCGTGAAACAAAATCACATTTCCTCAACATTAAAACAAGCATAACTTAATGCTTTCGCAGCTTTTGAGACAGAACGACAGGCCTTTACTTTCATGTTACGTTATATAATGTTGAATGTAGAACATTTAGCTATAAAAAATTGCGAAAAGACTTTTTTTTTTAAATATTAAAGATATCTTCTCAGGTGTCACTATCAAGTGAAAAGAAACAGTATGAATGTTCTATAAATGCAGGAAAAAAAAAAAACTACAGCTCATTAAAAAGATGCTACAAGCTAAACAAAGATTTTAGCACTGATGGAGTCACTATGAGTGCGCTAGGCCTCAGTTCTTTGATGAATAGCATTTCGTAAACGAGGAAGTCAAATTTCCACTTCTTGAGAGCACGAAATTGGCCCCCATCAAGAAGATTTTCGTCACCATGCGCTTTTTAAAGGTGTTTACCGATAGACCGTAATACCTATGTTCGGCAATGCGTTGATGAAGGTGTCTGGCTGTATAACCGACATAATCTGCATCACACAGATCACATGTAAATTTATAAACAACACATTCTTGACTCAGTTACAATAGTCGGCTTTAGGCTTAAGATCTTGCTGTGAAGTGACGCCATAATAGCCTACAGACTGCATTAGTGGCTATCTGATCTTCCCTTCAAAGATCAAATAGCCGGACAGCGGCAGCCTGTAGACAATTACGTGATCTCAGCAGTAAGATTGACGACACTTTACGGCCAAGTTTTGTGAGCAATACAACTCTTATTATCACAAACCAGAAGCATCTGCGCAAACTAAATGTTCGTTTTGTTGGATTTCATGCTTTGTGCATACAAACATCAGTTGGTATTGTGAGTCTCCAGTGGTTTTGATGGCCAATGGGTTTTCGTTTTTACTTACTCATTTGATATTGTTTCAGTTTCACTGCAACAACGACCATTACTTTCACAAGAACTTTTTACGAAATTGTCGAAGGTCTGAGAATATTCTATCTGCTTATCACAGTTCCTGCAGTTCAATTATACAGTTGTTCCGTTTTTAGACTTTTGTAGTAAGCGAACACAAAATTATATTGAATGGCGGCCGCGGACTGTTTGTAATTTGAGTTGTTTTCTCAAAATCCAGGAAGCAGCTCCAATAGCTCTTACGGTATTTACAGAAACCGCCTAGACCATTTTAAAGTGGTAGGGCTAAAACATCTGGCCAAACAAACAAACAAACGTTAAGGTCAGTGTTTCGCCATTTATCTTCCATTTGCTCGCCATCTGGAGCCCAGAAAATAAAACCAAGCAATAAGAGTGGTAGGGCTATAGCCCAC
>JAHPZR010049803.1:0-2500 GCA_019787425.1 Platygyra sinensis | reverse complement strand
CAGTCGCTAAATATCGTTAAGTAACAGCCAGCCTTTCTCCAGGACTTATTGCTGCTCTCATAATCGTGTCTTGCCTCTCTATATGAATGCTAATACGCCCAACCAAAACATTAAACTTCTCTTTGTCCATGCGAAAATATCGCGTGAAAGCAGGGGCATCCTCGACTGCTAATTCCCTAATTAGCTGATGGTATGCACCTCTTTCCTCTCTCCTTCTAATCCAGCTCCTCGTCCAAATAACTCTCTCGCGACTTCTCAAGACATCCTCTTCCATCAAAAGAAGAATCTGTAGGAATTTTACTTTCCTCCGCTGATTTGACTCGTCGTCCGCCATATAATTGGCGGAAATGTTGACGATTGTTACTGATCGCGCGCGCAATGTTGCGTTAAAAATCGTCCCGTGTAACATGCTGTTGCCGCAACAATGTTGCGTTAAGAAGTTATATAAAATTGCTCATTTCTGCCGAAGGCGTGCCTCTTTATACAGGTTTTTAAAACGTTACTCGATTGGCCGAAAAAAAAAGTGAGGGAGATAATTAAAATTCCACAAAAGTTGATGAGGCTGTAAGTATTTTTGGAAATACGATTTAAGCCATGATTGAACGTTTTGGACCGATCAACAAAAAAGAGAATTGAGGGGAATTCTGAAAGAAACGCGTTCGCTATTTTATATAGTATTGTAAAGAAAATACTTCGAAAGATAAATACGGATATGGCGAACTGGTTGGAAAAAAACATAGGTCGATAAATAAGAAAAAACGCAGGACATAACACAAGCAGTGGGATGTTCAGGCAGTCCCTAGTATTACCTTGGACAGGAAACAAAGAAACGAAAAAAGTGATGTCAACTCAACGTATCGTATTTGGTCTCCGATCCAAGCAAGAACTGCGCCCTACATGGCTTATCGACTTTGTTGAGTATTTTCTTACCGTGTCGTTTTGCCAGTCAGTGGCATCCAAATTTTCACTGTTTACAGACGATCCATTTTCCAAGTTGAGTGTGCGCGGTCATACCTTACACAGCATAAGCAGGAAAGTAAAGTGCAGCACATTCATGATAGACAGGTTTCTCTTGGTTTTAGTTGTTTTGTTGGCTTTCTCAAGTAGGACTGGATACAGTTACCCGTCTCAACGAATTTATTAGGTTATTGGTCAATTTTAGGACCGTTAACATTAATTAATACTTCGTGAAATGGAAAATTCATTTGGACGAAGAAGACAGCAATTTGTGCGAGAATCTTAATGAACAACGAACGAGACTATTTAAATTTGAAAAACGATGTTTCGTGCAACTCCTCGTGCCATCGTCGATTACGATGGAATTACAATGACGAGCAATTAATATTAAGCGGAACGATTTAGAAATAACGCTAAGGTATGATACACAAACTAAATTACAAAGAAAAGGCTTAAGATTTTACATGAAACAAGTGTGATTTAGGGAGGGGTTTCTCCCAGTGAATATGTACTGCCTCGCTGATTATTTGAATAGCCCTTTCACGGTTATTTTTCTCATTTGCATTACAATGTAATCCAACGTGGCTGCGAGGCAATTTCGGGCTTTAAAACTGCAAAAATAGCCCGAAATTGCCCTCGACATACATGCTAGATTGTTATTGTAATGCAAATGAAACAAAGATAACCGTGAAAAGGGCTATTGCGTGGCCGTGTTGTTGCTTGGGTCGATGACACCAAAGCACTCGCTCGAACAAAGTGCCCGACACCCGAGGTGAATCCTGTAAATGCTTGAAATGTGAGAGGCCTTATCCATATTTAAGTGCTCGTTTATGCGCGTGCAAATGTGTCGGGAAGTCTCGCCGACATAGGCAGGCACCGCAGCCTGCACACCTGAATCTATAAACAACGCATGATTTGAGCTCTTTAGGGATAAGGTCTTTCACGCTAAACACAGGAGCCGATTTTGAACGAAGAAAACCACTAGCTTAATATTAAAGCTGTTGGTCAGAAAAGACGTTGAATGGGTTCTGCGAATCCGCTTTTTATGCAATAGCAGAAAAATTTACCCACGTAAGGTAATTTAACATAGGAGCACTCTGGGCTGTTGTTGCCATTTTGCCTGTTAAAACTGAAAAAAACTTATTGATAGTGGAATTAATAGTCCTGTCGGATAATGTGTGTCGGATAAGAATTTTTTGAGTAAAAAATCCCTTATCTTAGTTGTTTCCTGATGGAATCCTAGCCAAGTACTATTAATCTTATACACTCTATCTATAAGAGTTCTAATTAAGCCTAACTTATACGAGTATGATGTAAAGCTAGTGAAATTCATAAGGAGGCCGGTAAAGGTGGATTTGCGAAACACCAGTGGTGAGAACAGGGACCTGATTGTTGTCAATTGAGGACATCATTGACAACCTCATTGACCTCATTGACAACAATCCAGGTCCCTGTTCCCACGCACCGGTGTTTTCGGGTGTTTCGAGGCCCTCTAAAATGCGATTGGAATTTTACGTGTAAATTAACATTGCGATAGTTGTAT
>JAHPZR010049802.1:17500-26786 GCA_019787425.1 Platygyra sinensis | reverse complement strand
AAATCCATGAGCGAATGTTTGTTTACGGATACTGACACAGATCGTTCGCTCTGATGCTGGTTTCTGTAAATACCTCTCATCTAACTACGTATATCAGCCTGCCCACTTAAAATAAGTAGCAATACAACCTACTAAAACTATTTCAGCGCTTAACACTGTCAAAAATCAGTCTTCTAGCTCTTGGTTACAAAATTCAAAGTGTAATGACATGTAATGAATCAGTTATCATTTTAGTAGCTCATTACATATAGTTTGGAATGATGTAGAGCCAATATAAAAACAGATTTGTAACTGAAAGTCCTTAAATGTCAGCACCTCCGTTCCCCTTTGTTCAAGGTAAAAGCACGGACTGCCAATATTCATAAAGACCTTACTTACGCCAATACAGGGTTCGTAACTCTTAAAAGCAGAACAACACCACACCAAATAATTAAGAATGTAAAGCTTAAAAAACATATAGAGAAGTGCGACAGTCATTAAGTTTTATGCCGATAAAAGCATCATCAAATTAGTTATTTCATTATATTAACTATTTTACTGACGAAATGACGAGTTTGTACGCACAGTATTATTACACCTGCTGCGACAGTAATTGATTAGCCATCAGTTATATTTCTCTATAGCAAAACCTGAACATGGGAATAATCGAGGTAGAAAGCACTGCGATTTGATCTGTTAAAATGAACTGCCGGAAAATGATTACAATAAACTAATGACGTAAGTTGAACTGTGCAGTGGTCTCTACAATCACTTGCCAAAAGAAAGTTGTGCTTTCCTGTTATGAGGCAGCAAATTTATTTTTAAGTGGCTTCGATGGTTTCTTTATAAAGTTGCAGAGCATGATACCTATGTTCCTTTGCGTCAAACTAGCAACGAACTTGAATCGATGTTGAGTTCGCTCACAACTTTTTTTTAAAGTGGCTTCGACGTTTTTCACTTGCAGAGCATGTAAACACTACGTATTTTCCTTTGCGTCAAACTAACAACCAATGTTGATTCGATATGATAACTACGCGAGTGAACTTTGTCTTGCGGCAAGCAACAGGTCAAAATAGCTTAACCAATCAAAAGCTAAGCTAAAGATTTGCAGTAGACCTTATTCAACGTAGCAAAACTTGTTAAGAAATCGGACAAGCATTGAGCTTTGACAGAGTGTTATTCAGTTCAGTGTGAAAGATAAGAAAGGAAGAGCCTCAAAACATGCCTCAAATATAGGATGATTTGGTTTTATCAACTGAGTTGATAATGTGAATTAGCCACCGTAAAGAGATTCGAAAGCTGACGTTTCGAGCGCTAGCCCTTCGTATTCGCTCCGACGAAGGGCTAGCGCTCGAAACGTCAGCTTTCGAATCTCTTTACGGTGGCTAATTCACATTATCAACTCAGTTGATAAAACCAAATTATCCTGTAATACTCCCACCGACGCAGCACCATAGTTTCTTTAGAAACTTACCCCTCTACCATGCCTCAAATATGTCGTTTTAAACAAACATTTAACTGTAACTATACGACGAATGGAATATATGTATATCGGACCGTGAAGTGAAAGATTGAAAAAAACGTAATAGTTTTGAGAACTGAGCATCTTTACTTGCTCTACTACTGAAATAACAAGACCGGTTTACAAACAGCCATTGTTATTCCAGTATCAAAATTGTATAAAGCGGAATACTTACCGCATAAAACATACTTAATTTTTAAAATACGGTTCGTCAAATCTCCGTGCCTACTGAGCCCTCATTGCGCTCTATCAGCGGTTGGAAATATATTTTTAAATAATATAAACTTTCATGTATAATTCAAAGAAAATTTTGTCAACAGTTTGTAAACTGCAACGAGTGAATATAAAACTCTTTGTATGAAGTAAATTACTGTCCTGTTGTCCACAAAAGGTTGCGTGCTTTATGGCTGCAATGTTGGACCATGGAGTAATTGACAGAGGCTTTTTTGGCACGTGTATACGTGTGACACCCAAGTTTCCACTCGTTCTTTGACGGCGATGTGCATGGAAGTGGATTGAATGTGCGTAAAAGAAAGTGCAATCAGATTTATTGTTTCTTCTGCATCAGTGAGGCCATGCGTTCTCATTTGCTTATGAGGATAGCGAATCTCGATGTAAGTTCATCGCGTGTTCTTGTTTGAATGACTTCAGGAAGTTTGATAGCGTGAGTCATAAAAAACCGAACTTTTGCTTACGGATGCTATGTGGAAGTTTCCGCTGATGTGCTTTTCAAGTATGACGGGTTTTTGAGAATCCATTCTAGCTTGTTCCTCGGGACTTAATTCACCGAGCCACGCCGAAGGACTAAAAGAATTAAGAAAGTAAAAAATAAATCATGTAAACTTTAATCACCGCAGAGTCTCAATATTTATGCCTCGTGTTCGTAGCAAATCGAAATTTTCAATGTGAAGTATTCCTTAACTTCTATTTGCCATTATGTGTTTGTTACCTTGATGATTAAGAATTGAGAAAATCATTTTCTTCGCATAATATTCGCCCATCAGAATTGAACACTTCCTCAAATTTCTTGTCGGGTGCATATGCTTGCCTGGGTGTTTGACAATACCACTTTGGGATCAACGTCATCAGTGTCGTGATCAGCATTCTCGGTCATTTCATTTCAGTTGTATTTGAAGAGGTTTTGATTAACTGCAGTAGCCCGCTACTCACAGACCCATGTTCTAGAGCTTCACAGTACAGCACTTTACGCAACCGAGTGGATCAAAGACACTTGAAACTCTTAAGTGAAAAATGCCGGCTCAAACATCTCCAAAAATAGTAAATTCCGCGGCTCAGCGGATTACAACACTACAGAACGCAAACTCCACATGCTGATTTGAACATGTTAGTTACAATTGATAATGTCCTAAACTCAGTCAACACTGTGCATCAAGATATCTTAAACACATTTTCAAGTCAATAATTTTCTGGTCTCTCTTAATGTTGTTTTCTTCACAATGTATTGGTTTCGTGATGTGCAAGTGATTGTGGATCGGACCACCCTTGAAAAGTTAAGAACCATTTCTGAAGCGTGCAGTAGATGTAGCATTAAAGCAAAGTATTTTCTGTCAAGATAAATGGCCTTTAACAATTTTTTTCCGAACAGCGAGCAAAAATATACTGTTCGCATCTGCGCTGGAAAAAAAACCCTGTTGATTTCAGATGTCTGGTCATGAAGACATCACATTTTTGTTGTTTACCCGGTGATTTCATATTTGCTTTTATCATTGAAGTGATACCTACGTATAACCCTTCTCTTAATGGATTTCAATGTACGTGGACGCTTTTAAAAGATCGTTTTATTGCCCACAAAAATTCAATTCTGCACGTGATGAATAAAGTCGACCTGAGAAACATTATGTGGACGCTGTCGTAATTCACTTCCATGCAGCCATCTGCAGATTATGCCATATCAGCCCCCTGTTTGATCCTGATTTCATATCAGTGTCGAAATACGCAAATACTGACACGCATTAGTCCTCTCACTACTTATCCATACAAATATGGGTTGAGTGATTCGTCAATGATCTGGCCTAGGACTACGCTGTAGTTACGACACAGTTCCATTTGTTCACACGAACAACCTTACCATGCTGTTGGCAAGCCTTTGGATTGGCCTTTGGCTGTTGCACGTACTTGTATCCGGGATGTTTTGATAACTTCCACAGCTGAAATTAAGCCGTTGTTTTGTACGGTTAAACGTGCCGTCAATTCAGGCCAATATTATCAAGTGCTTGCAAACAGGAAGCCAAGAGTTTCGTGACTTTCTCCTAAACACGCGAAGTTTTTAACTGCTGTTATTTACATGAGGAATCTAAGCAATGTTATTCGGATGACGTCAGCCCCCATCTGATCGTATACATAAGAATGAGCAGCAGGTCAGATCGAGTTCATTCATTCCTCGTCTAGCAAAGTCTCCAGTCCAGTCGACTCAACCATGTCTGTAATCCTTCAGTGCCCGGAAGCTCTCAAACCCTCTCTATCAGCGTTACTTGCTGCATTAACTTACACAATCCTGTGGCCGTTGATCATAGTTCGCATCGCGCTGGCCATCGGTCTCATGCGAATCGCTTCATCGCTCCCTATCATCAAAGACGAGATCAAGAGGTATAATGAGAAGTTCTTATTGGTGCCATATGAAAACTTCTGGCAGTCCTGGTGCAGCTTGAAAATGTTGCGAGAGGTTGTGAGGATAAGCTTAGCCGATTTACACAGAATGGCTCGGCTTGGGTCTCCAGCTCCGAACTGCAAGCTGGCGTCAACGGATGGAAAAGAGTGTAGACTGCTGGACTTGGCCAGAGGAAATCGTCCATTAGTTCTTAACTTCGGCAGTTGCAGCTGACCTCCGTTCTTCATCCGTCTCCAGAACGACTTCTCTAAGGTCGTTCGAGAGTTTGCTGATGTGGCAGACTTTCTCGTTGTCTACATAAGCGAGGCACACCCGACGGATGGTTGGAGATGGAATGTAAGTGTTGTCATTTGTATTAAAGTTCTTTTCATGTAAATGACGTATTTAAATTTAATCTATCGTAAATAGTTAAATTTTTTAGGTGTTTGAATTTTAACTTATTGTATTGAGTTTAGGTGTCCCCTATTAGTAGAGGGTTTCTTACCCCCGGCTAGATCGATTCGACACTTAAATAAAGTTTTCATTCATTCATTCAAAGAAAAATTTGTGACGTTTAATATACGATTTCAAACTTTTTAAGCCCAAGGAAAGGAAATTAATAACTTCATGTGCATGGACCAAAGTTAACGTAATATATATACTAAGTTTTTAGAAAAGTTTTATAAGTATAAGTAGGCGTGGAATTCGATTGTTCAGCACTGTGTTAAAATCGTACCATTATGCTTGAAATTAAAACCCCGCAATATGGTCGGATTTCTACTATACCAATATTTAGTTTTACAATTGGTCGCGTGCCTCGTGAAAACCAGTCGCCTAAAGAATTACATGTGGTTGTTTTATGAACACAACGTGTACAAGGAAAATCAAAATAATAATGATAAAAAAAAGATAAAATAAGAGATAAACATACTAAGAAACAAACAACCGATATCAGCAATTGAGCTCTTTAATCAAGACTCTGCGGTTACTTCATGAGTATCCGATGCAATAAGACTATTAACGGTATTGGGTTTCGTTTAAACTCCGTCGATAGTTTACTGATGAGTAGCTTTGGGATTAAATTTTACAACTGCAAAATCTTTTCACACATAGCATTAGCAAAATGTTCACAGTACAAATTGAGAAGAAATCTAGCCTGGCTTCTTTGCTTTGATTTCAATTCTTAAAGTCAATCAAGTACTGGAACACCAGGGCGGCAGTGAAACTCTTTCTAACAAAGAAACAAATAAGTAAACGATAAATATTAGCTCAGATGCCATGATCATTAACAAATCCGTTTGACTATAACTACAAAGGGATTAAGTCAGTAATTGAATTTTTTTTTAATTGTTCAACTACAGAAGTAGATGCTATCACGATTCATTTTTTTAACGAATGAAGAAAAAGCATTTGCCTCTCTCCCCTTAAAATATTAATGGCGTTATCACTCCAAGAGAAAACCCAAGTGGT
The DNA here is from genome assembly GCA_019787425.1 of Platygyra sinensis. Lineage (NCBI taxonomy): Eukaryota > Metazoa > Cnidaria > Anthozoa > Scleractinia > Merulinidae > Platygyra > Platygyra sinensis. The sequence continues at coordinate 21,207 of JAHPZR010049802.1, read as the reverse complement.
TGGATATCGGAGAAATTTTTGGCTAATTTTAAACGTTATAAATGATATTTTTATTGGCACTAAATATTCTCCGTTCAGGCAGTCCCAAACTGACACAAAATACATGAATCCTCTTTCCCAATGTTCGAACAGTTTTCGGATTGCGAGATTGGAGAATTCGAACGTTACCGGCGTCAGAATCATACCGGCTTCCGAGCTCCGCCTCTCACAGCTTCACTGTATTCTCCACGTGAATGGACCCATGGACGAGCTTATCAAAGAAAAAAATAAGAGTGGTCGAAGTCGTGTCGTTGTCACTTATAATTGGAAGCTTTTTTAATTATAACTTCAAAGAACGCAAACGTTCAGAGCAGAGAAATGTATTTGCTATATAATGTAGAACCGATCGATTTCATAGAAGCACATCGAACCTATCAGCTGTCGGAAATGATCTGAAGTAAGCGATCAATATCGTTCTTATTGCATGCCGTTTGTATATGTTATTTTGAATGGTTTGCCGGATTTTCAAGTTTTCTGTTTATCATTGCTGCAACAAACTTTGACACTCAAGCTATCCTTAGTTTGAATGCAATTAACAAGAATGAGCGATTAAATTGTTGACTGAAAAATTTCACCAAGGAATATATAATGCAAAACATTTTTTTTTGTTTTTTTTTTTAAATTTTCACGTACCGTTCATTCTTCGCCACAGTTTTGGTTTTGAGTTATGGAGGGCGTGGTTTCTGAGTTGCGCTCATGCTTCACTTCATCGCAAATGACAAAGGTGACCGCAGATTATGGAAAGAGAAAAATATTGCCTTACATTTGCTATTGGCTGCAAGTTAGTCCATGCAAAGAAAATGTTCGATATTTAAGTTATGATTAATTGTTGGGCGCAGTCTTAGATGATTCGAGTCTGTTACCTGAAACTGTTTCCGTTAGGAAGTGAGTATTAGAACCGCTTGTAACAGAGTTTTCATATGCACCCGCAGCACGATAAGTTTTGTACCGAATCAAAATGATCAGTAAAAGTTGACACAAACAACTTGTTATCGATATACCTATGCATGCCTCAACAGAAGTCACTATTGGAAAAGCAATATATTGGATTAAGGCGGCTTGTTGTGATCTCTGCGAAACTGTTAACATTTAATTAGACATATTGATCAAAATAGAACGTCGAATCCAGCCAAAGTTTCTGCTGCGAATTATTTGCAAAAGATCTGTCAAGAGATGTCTTGTACAAAAACTGCTTACTAAAAATGCATTTGCGATCACGTATTACGCACCACACCTTTATAAACTGCGACAATAGAAAAGAAAGGTCTGGTTTGTTTTTGTTTGTATTTTGAAGTGTTTTATTATTATATTTGCTGAATCCGATCTTCTTGATCGCCCCCAATCACAGATTTCGGTCGTTCAAAGCTGATTATTGGCGGTGAGCCATTTGTTCAACAAAGCTCATTTCAGGTGCCAATGTCAGGGGTAGCTTTACCCAAATGAGGGTACAGCATAAGCCAACTTGTAATTATATTGAATCACCATCTGACTGTTATTGAATCATAGCTTAAGCTGCGTTGTTCAATCAAAACTGGTAACCACTCAAGCATGTGCATCAACCTTAAGGAAAAATAACGTTTCAAGAGGGTTTGATGGCGCTGATTTGTTATAAAATTCAAGTGGGAAGATTTATGGCGATAATACTGGATAACTTTAGATACGATCAAGCATAAGATATAGTTAATTAAAATTTCGAAATGTCTGTCACATGAGGAACTTGATCAGGACCCGAAGAATTAGACCCATTCACACATTTAACAGGAAATAAGATGTTTTAAAGTGAATTACGGACCAGTTATATTCTTGGTACACTGAGTGCTGTATACCTGACATATGATCGAAGACATCAACTGTCCAGGATCAACAGATAGTGCAAAGCAAAAAGAAAACAGAACTTATTTCTTATCTTAAATGAAAGTTAAAGTTCTGCTCCAGTGTTTGAAACGTGATCAGAATCACCAAGTTTATCTTTTAATCCTATTTAATCCTCTGAACTCTTCACACTTGAGTTGCTTTAACAACTCAAAAATATACCAAAAAGGAATTCCTGTTATTAAGCGGTCTTCTATTTAATTAAAAACAACACCAAAAACAACATAAAAAAATATCACAAACCTCTTACATTCATTCGAATTCCCTTGAAAATATCGCTAGTCACATTCTTGATTCGCAAAAAAAATTGTAGAGATTATTATTTGTGTTGTATAAGAAAAGAAAACATTTTGGGAAAATAACCAAACAAACATACAGCAGAATACGTTACCTTCGCAGGTTTACAAATTGTATCAATATTGAGGACCATGGAGAGCTCACTTGCAGTTCTAGAATATGTGGGCAACCATTTGAAAGACGCAAATCTGGCATTAAGAATTATCCGTTCAGTAAATGCTTGATCCGGATGTCAGCGTAGATTGCTAAGCTCTTGTGGAATTTTCTTAATTCGGTTGTGCTGATAAAGTGCAGAATAAACAGTCTAAAAATATTGTGGAGTGCTGAAAATCGACCACTTTCCAGCTTCTGATATAGTTTCCAGCTGTGTAGCTAATTAAAGAAAAATTCAGACTCTAAAATGCTCAAGATCCTCAAGTAGTTTAAAACTATATCAAGGTTTTTATCCCTTTTTAAAAATCTGCTACAAACGTTGATGCGAAATGCAAATGCAATAATTACCCTTAGTTATTAGAAACTGTCACTGCCTGCAAGCGGTACGTTACTGATCACTTTCTAAGGAATGAGTATTAGAGATGGGCCAAAATATCATGCTTTCGATCGCATCATGCTTGGGTTTACATAACTTTGTTGCCTAGGCTGATGTGCTATCTTTCTAGACTGGAAATAAAGGCCTACGAATTCTTTGAAATACTCATGCTTGAACCGTCTTAAAGAGTGATAGAAACGACCCCGTGCTGGCTGTACGTTTAGCTTATGAAAACATTTTTGACATAAACAGATAACAAACCGATTTTGTTTTGTTTTTTTTTGTATGAGTTTAATTCTTATCTTTCTTTTACGACCCATTTTCCAGAACAACGTCGAAATCGCTCAGCATAAGAGTTTAAAAGACCGCTGTCAGGCTGCAGAAATCTTGAAATCCAGTCAATGTCCGGCTCCAGTCATGGTCGACACGATGGACAACGAAGCCACTAAGGCTTATGCCGCGTTCCCCGAAAGACTGTTCATCGTACAACAAGGGCAAGTGGTGTACGAGGGGGGGACGGGTCCGTACAATTATGATCTGACAGAAGTGCGACGCTGGCTGGAAGAATACAGAGATAAACAACAAAAACACTATTGAGATAACAAAATTCACTGGTGGACATAATTATTAACTATGCTATTTATTACTGTTCTTTTAAAAAGAGCGTTGAGCTTGTATATACATATTTAAGAGAAGCGTGTAAAAAGAGGCTTCGCTAAATTAATATCAGTTGTTAATAATAGAAAACACGTGACTGTTTCTTGATGTGGACACTCCAAGAAAGACAACCAGAAATATTTTTATAGGATATATTTTTTCTCCCGATGTCGTTGCTATTTATTTCCAAAGTTAACGTGTAAAAAATGACAGCTTTAGATGTAAACCTCACTCGAAGGGTTCTTTAGCTTGAAGCAGTACACTGTTAACAGAGGGAAAGGAATGTAATGATTTGTTTGCGAAATAAACCTGT
>JAHPZR010049802.1:5000-12500 GCA_019787425.1 Platygyra sinensis | reverse complement strand
TGTTGAATATTTGTTTATCGGAACGTTAGTTAGAACTCTGACAGGTATTTATTTGCGGCACGAAACCAAACGGGACCGGACCAGTAATCCCCTGGTGTTGACATGGCTCAAAATCAGCCTCCACTGCGTTATCCTCCATCGATGCTAAATCCCTACCCGATTTACCAGAATCCTGTCCTCGGTATTAACAATTATCTTTAATTGAACCAATTTTTGAGCTACAGTTATATTTTGTACTGAGGGGAGTCTTACTGTGTAACCGCATTCCTAAGGGTAACATGAAACGTAGCTGAACTGAAGCAAGCCATTTATATTTACCCTCCTCCGGAAGGCCACAAACCCAAGGTGTGTGTAACTACAACTACAGTGTGCTGATTGTCCTATCAATAAAGGCGAAAAAGTAGCTTCTCAGGAAAAAAAAACATACCTAATTCAAGACTAAAGTGCAAAAGCCATACCATATTTACGCCCAAACTGGCAAAAATTGATGATTATTTGTGACGAAAACGGCTAGAAAAACCATAACCTTTGAGGTCGCGAATACCTATACAGCTCATATAAGGGAGTACCCTATCTCCCTACCTCCCCGATTCAAAGCTCGTATCTGTTAGTGGAGTAAACATGCAAACAATGATCAACCGACCGGCCCTTTGAATGAAATGTTTTCAGAAAAGTTCTTTGTCTTATTATCAACATTTAGTCTACATCTTAGAAAATGCCTTAGACATTGTCTTGCCCCATGGCCTCAGGCGACACTTCGCATTCTTGAATGAGCGATATTGATTCCACGCTGCTTTGAATGAGCTCATTAGACTACTCAGAATCTCTTGGGTTTTAACACTTTTGTTTAAACAACATAATTGACTCAAAAGATTAGCTAAACTTAATGACAAGGAAAGTTGAGTCCTGTAAGCACTTACTGAACTTTCCTATTATTGTCAGTGAAATAAACCCACATTCATCAGGGCGCCAGAAGTCGAAATTCCTGACGTGCAGATTGACCTCCTCAAGTGAGAATTGGGCGAAATAATCTTCGTTATGTTTTCGTTGAAATGCCTGCACTCATTAACCCAGCTGACCCCATCTGTTAGATTGACTCCAATTTGCATCGCGGTCTTTCATCAAGGGAAAAAAACAAAACATTGAAATGTATTTATCAGTAAACTGGATTAGGGTAATGTAACGGTTTTCGCTCTTTAATTTTATTCTCTCTTGGCCTTGAGACCCCTCTCAAAACCAACGCCTTACATTAACAGCAGGAAAATGTCAAAGATGGGCCTTCAGGCGCAACAGCAGATGAGAAAATTGTGTTTTGCGACCTTCAAAACTAGGCTAGGCGTTACCTTTTTACTAGCGCAAACTTTTGTTTATCATACTCTTCGTTTGTTCGTAGTTGAAACAAATGTCTTGAACTCAGAGAAAGCAAACAATAATATTCCGTGACTCCCACGATATGCATTCACCTCAACAATTGATTGCAAACATCCTAGCAATGTTGATTGTCTAATTCTTCTTTTTATCAATGCGGTCATTTGTAACAGGTTCATTATAAAAGCGGCATTTCATTTTGCCATCAGTGCCGCGCGCTAACATGTTGGCAGAGCTGAGTCGCCAAGTACTGCTGGGCATAACAACCTTGAAATACACCATTCTGGTTGGATTGTTGAAAATCGGTTCGACTATTCCCTTTGTTAAAGAACGCATCCAGACGTTCGAGGAACGACACCTACTGGTTCCATACCAGAATTTCTGGGATGACTATGGCAGTAACAAGATGCTGGCAGCTGTCTTAAAGATAGTAGTAGGCGATATAAAGAAGACTGCTCGACTTGGCACTCCTGCTCCAAACTGCAAGCTAGTTTCGACTGACGGGAAAGAGTGCAGACTGCTGGATTTCGCCAGAGGTAGCCGACCATTGGTTGTCAACTTCGGCAGCTACAGCTGACCTCCATTTTTCATCAATCTCATGAATAACTTCACCAAGGTTGTTCGGGATTTTGAAGACGTCGCAGATTTTCTTATTGTATACATTTGTGAAGCTCACCCAACTGATGAATGGCGGTGGAATGTGAGTGATGTTTGTTTTCGTGCCTTGTTAGCAACAAACGTATGCATGCCATATGCTGGTTCATAGCTACTCTCATTTTAAAAGTTACAGACTGTAACTTTTAAAATAATTTAATACCAGTAATTACTGACTAAAATTTCGAACTGCGCTCCACTAAGCGAAAAAAAACGAAGAAAATGAAACCCAAGAAAAGCGTTTTGAATGGAGCAAAATTGAAAGTTTGAACTCCTAATTACAAATTCTAATTTTGACGTGGGGAAAAATGCTTGCTCCAAGTTATTGATTTGCACTTTGGGATTTCAATGCAAAACGGAGCGACTAGACAATGATTAGATAGTTACCCCGGGGATAGTTGTTCGACTTAATAGATTCTCGCATCCGTTCTCGCTAAATATTAGAAATGTACAAATCTGATATAAGGGTTATAATAACAATAACAATAACAATCTTACCGAAATTGAACACTATAAACAGAAAACCAATTAAAGTTAACAAACATCTTTTGTTGATGTCATTCAACATGGCGTCGATGACGTAATAAGACGAAGGGAACAAAAACTTCGATATTATTACGCGCGGACTCTGTCCGACAGACTGGAAAATTATTTTCTTTCTTCTAACTTTTCCATAGAACAATATTGAAATTCCACAGCATAGGAGTTTAGAGGAACCGCTGTGAAGCTGCAGAGAAGTTGAAACAATCCAGTGGCTGTTCTGTTCCAATCATGGTGACATGTTGGATAACCAGGCCACAGAAGCTTATGGTGCGTTTCCCGAGAGATTGTTCATTATACAACACGGAGAGATCGTGTACGAGGGCGGAACGGGATCCGTACAACTATGTTGTTGCCAGAGGTGCAAGACTGGCTGGAGGCAAGTACAAAGGAAAACACAATAGACACGACTCAGTTTTAACCTCGGCTGGTTTATCCGTCACGCGCACTAGTAACCTCATAGGTGACATGCTGCATGTTAAATCTTATCCGTATGTGCTTCATTTAATCTTTTTTATATTAAGCCTATTAGCCTAGTAGCCTTGTGAGCTACTCTAATGTTCTTTTTATTCATTTTGTCTGCATGGCTGGCGTGACATGCTGAGGAGAGGTAAAAACCGCGAAAAACCGCGCCAAAAAAGAAGTTCAGTCTCCTGCTCGTAAGAATTGATAATGCTGACCTTTCATGGTTACGAAAGAGAAGTTTAAAATCAAAGGTTTAACGGAACACAAAACCGACCAGGGCGAGAAACAGATTGGTATATTAAACATCGACTGACACCCTAAAATGTAAAGTTAAGTCAATCAATATTAAATTAGTTTTAAAATGTGCATTTTCATTTTTAATATCTATAAAAGGCGTACCGGTGTTAGTACAAAAATAGATTACTTCATAGAAAGTGCGACGTACGGATTTTTATCACGAGTTGCAAAACTTTGCAAAACGAACGAGTGAGCGCAGCGAACGAGTGAGTTTTCAAGTTTTGCAACGAGTGAATAAAAATCCGTACAAAGCACTTTCTGTGCTGTAATTTGTTTATTGTATATATAGCGAGAAGTAAACATATCCTTTAAATCAGTTTTACTTTTCGCCGATGACATAAGCTTACATGCAGAACAGCAAAAAATTCAAGACTGATTTAAATGACCGAGCGTAATAAAAAAATTCGCTTTCCCGTCCAGCAGCAAGCGGACAAAGAGCCTACACAACGTAAAATACAATACGAGGAATTCGTATTAAAACGCAAAGTGTGAAATCTTTTCGCTTGTCCATGACGACGCTTCGCGCTGTGCAAAGACAAATTCGGACTCTGTTGACTTACGCTGTGTGTAGAAATGTTCCTCCTTGAATGTTCGCCCTTGAAACAGAGATAAGACTTGCTGAGGTGACTGTTGGCTGAAGCTGAAGTGCTAATGATCAAGATGTTGGATGTATTCCGCTGCTGTTTCCGAAAGTCAACTAAAACGGGAAGCCGAAGCCATGTTTTTAAAACACAAACTGCAAGCGGGCGCTGATTTCAAGACCACGCTTCTGGGAAGCCATTTGAGTGTTTTGCTCTGATTGGCTAAGCCATTCTACTCTGGGCGATGATTGGTTATATTTTCACATGTGAAGAATGCTATACGCGAAGTTGATTGGACGTATCGCTTTTTCACATGTGAAAATATAGCACATATAGAATTCTATTTGCAGGGTTTATTAACTAAGATTCTCGCTATATATACAATAAGATCTTTTACATCACTTGAGCGAAGACATGCACAATTGACTGTGAAAAATATTCCGGCTCGATTCTTAAAAAAAACTGTACAGCTATTTTGAATCGCCTTATTTACATATGCCTTCCATTTAGGAACTCAGTCCAGTATACAAAACATTTAGTATGACTCCATCCGAGCCAATCTACCATCAGCCCTGGTTTAAGCCCCGAACAGAAGATCGGAACATTTCAACGGCGCAACTTAACCCAAAATTGTTCAGTAGGGTGCAAACATGTTGTACCCGTATGGTCACCCTGTTGCGACATGCAGTGTATTGTTGGCTCACGTTTGAAATGGTCACATTTTGTGACAAAAACACCTAATTGTCACAACAAGTCGCAACAGGATGGCCAAACGTTCGCAACATGTAGTATGCTGCACCTGACAATATTGCGATTTGTTGCGTTGAAATGTTGCAATCGTTTGGTCGGGGTTTCATGCAAGGCCATGCAAGGGATAGGGGAGAGCGGAGATGGTAGGGGCTTGATTAGTAAGAAAGCTGGTAGATAGCGCCCAAGCCTTCCAACCCTTGCTCCTTGCCCCTTGCCCCTTCCTCTTTCCCCCTTCCCCTTCCCCTTCCCCCTTCCCCTTCCCCCTTCCCCCTTCCTCCATGAATTCGTAGGTCTTTTAAACTCAAAGTTAAACTAATACATCTGACGTCTACAACTGGGGTATCTAAAAGATAGAAATGCTGCTGCACATTCTGTTCATAGTGATAAATCAGTACCCAGTGATTCATCTACAACTTCATGCGTGATGACGCATCGATGGCAAGGTATGACAAGGGATCTTGACAAAAAAGCACATGGTGATCCGAATTATGCTTGGACATAAAACGATACACACCAACCTCCCCTTTACCAGAAAATCGAAAATCGAAAGTCGAAAGATGTGAAAATTGTTGGAGCAGAAATCTTACTTTCAAATTCTGTACTAGTACGCCGATTAAATGTCTCGATCCAGATTGTTGCAATTTGCACACAGGGTTGAGGACGCGTCTATCGCAGTGTATATAAATGCTCGTTTGACATCTCTTTCTGTACTACACCTAGCATTTTTAATTGGCGTTTTACCAACAATCCCTTGATCTTATCGATGTGAAAATTTCACCAGTTGCTGGAAAAATATTAAGCTTGGTTGAATGTGTTTTTTAAGGTAATCGATATTTCCATGGAAAAGATTTACTAAAATAATGAGAATCGGTAAAGTATGAATTTTAATCCAACCAGATCTGTTACAGAAAAGTTGATGCCAATTTCGGAAATTACGATGTATCGCAAGGGAAATATGCATGAACAAAAATTATGAATGTTTGATTTCGAATAAATCGCGAAAACATTGCAAACCATTCTTTTTGTTCAATGAAATTAAATGGACTAAAAGAAGAACACTATATTTGTGAAATTGCTCCAAAAGACAACCAAATGCTCATTGAAGTTATGTTTTGAGGCGATAAAAGTTTTGTCGCTTTGTGTTTTCTTCACATGTCGAGAACGAGACCTTTCCTCTATATCATCGCCATAATAAATTAAGAACAAGCTTTGATTTAAGAGGAACAAAATCAGTCTCTTATTTAAACTTCCATTTAAGTTTCGAGTTGTATTAAGACATAGCTAGGATAGAAGCTCCTTTGATCTTTACTTAAACGAAAGTTACTCACCGCTTTGAAACGAACCGACACGTATTAACAAATCCTCCACGAAAAAAATCCACGCAACGCGCGAGAAACATCTTTGGAAGTCTGGGTACCATGCTAAAAATAACTTAAGAAGGATTGGTTAGAGGACCTATATAGCACCCCCCTATATAGGGGATCAGGTTCACTCTCTTGGCTAAACTTAGATTCAAGCTAAACTTAATTGCAAGGAAAGTTGAGTCCTGTAAGCACTAACTGAGCTTTCCTATTATTGTCAGTGAAACAAACCCACATACATCAGGGCGCCAGAAGTCGAAATTCCTGACGTGCACATGACCTCGTCAAGTGATGCCGGTCTTCTTTAAAAAATTGGGTGAAATAATCTTCGCTATGCTTTCGTTGAGATGTCGGCTCATGACCCCATCTGTTAGATTGACTTCAATTTGGTACGTGGTCTTTCATCAAGGAAAAAACAAAATATTGAAGTGTATTTATCAGATTAGGGTAATGTAACGGTTTTCGCTCTTTAATTTGTCATTTTCTCTTGGCCTTGAGACCCCACTCAAAATCAACGCCTCACATTAACAGCAGGAAATTGTCAAAGATGGGCCTTCAGGCGCAACAGCAGATGCGAAAATTGTGTTTCGCGACCTTCAAAACTAGGCTAGGTGTTACCTTTTTACCAGCGCAAACTTTTGTTTAATCACATGCTCTTCGTTTGTTGATAGTTGAAACAAATGTCTTCAACTCAGAGAAAGCAAACAATAATATTTCGTGACTCCCACGATATGACAAACACATTCACCTCAACGCTTGATTACAAACATCCTGACAATGTTGATTGTCTAATTCTTCTTTTTATCAATACAGTCATTTATAACAGGTTTATCCACTGAAGCCGCATTTGATTTTGCCATCAGTGCCGCGCGCTAACATGTTGGCGGAGCTGAGTCGCCAAGTACTGTTGGGCATAACAACTTTGAAATACACCATTCTGGTTGGATTGTTGAAAATCGGTTCGACTCTTCCCTACGTTAAAGAACGCATCCAAGAGTTCGAGGAACGACACGTACTGGTTCCATACCAGAATTTCTGGGATACTTATGGCAGTAACAAGATGCTGAAGGTTATCTTAAAGATAGTATTGGGCGATGTAAAGAAGACTGCTCGACTTGGCACTCCTGCTCCAAACTGCAAGCTAGTTTCGACTGACGGGAAAGAGTGCAGACTGCTGGATTTCGCCAGAGGTAGCCGACCATTGGTTGTCAACTTCGGTAGCTATACCTGACCACCATTTTTTATCAATCTCAGGGACAACTTCACCAAGGTTGTTCGGGATTTTGAAGACGTCGCAGATTTTCTCATTGTCTACATTTGTGAAGCTCACCCGACTGATGAATGGCGGTGGAATGTGAGTGATTTTAGTTTTCGTGCCCTTTTGGTAACAAACGTATGCATGCCATATGCTGGTTCATAGCTACTCTATAACTGTTAAAATAATTTAATACCAGTAATTACTGACTTACTTTTCGAGCTGGGCT
>JAHPZR010049800.1:0-5000 GCA_019787425.1 Platygyra sinensis | reverse complement strand
TGGCCACTGGGGCCCAAACCCTGCGGGCGGGCGGATATTACGGCGGGGAGTCCTAAGGTGCCTCCTCGGGTTTGTTGGCCGCCTCTTGGGGCGCAAAAAACCCTGCGGGTGCAAGTAAGTTGATTTTTTGAGCGGATCGACGGATTTCCAGGCCTTGATTTGTCTTAATTGTTCACACACAAAAATTTTCCCGTAGCTGCGTGCCTCAAAACGAAAGAACGACCAAGAATTTTATTTGATCAAAATTTCCAACCGCTATGAAGCGCTTACAGCGCTGATTATATTACCGTGAACACCTAAAATATGTCTGGAATGTTTATTGTGTTGTAACCAATCACATGTGAGATCTTCACACCACAGAAACCACAAGCAACGAACAGTTTTCTACCACGGAACAAATTATTTTCGTTTTGTTTTAACATTCAGTCTTTTTACAAGTAAACAATTACTTTTCCTGCCCATTTATTTACAGTATGTGCTATAATAGCGAAGAATACAGGTTTGAGCGATTTTGAAGTAAATTAAGCCGATGTGCCGGGCGGACGCACGCGACAGTTTGGCGCGCGAATTTTCAAACTTTTTGTAACGATCGAAATCGGAATAATTAGTTACGGCTGATCGCAAAATTTGTTCGGCGGTCTTTCCAGTTTGCGATCTTGCGATCAAGGAACTTCTGTCGGCACAGTAGTTCGAGGGTTCAATTGTTAGCCCAGAAAAATCAACCCTTGTTCTACAAAAAAATATTAGCAAGGATTATGCTAATCACGATTGTTGATTTTTTATTATCTTCATGTGATGTCGTGACATGGAAAGCTGGTCGCCGTCGCGTCGCGTTGGCTTCTAAATTTTTTCTTTCTAAACTCGAACGATGACCTGGATGCGGTACTCAACACTGATCTTGGGGACAGCGGATGTTTTAAATTCCTAATAAGACAGTTTGTATCCTTAAACAAAACAAAAATAACTTGTTCCGTGGCCGATAGGAAACGGTTCGTTGCTTGTGGTTTCTGTGGTGCGAAGATCTCGCATGTGATTGGTTACAACACAATAAACATTCCAGACATATTTTAGGTGTTCACGGTAATATAATCAGCGCTGTAATAGGTGTTTCGTATTTCCCCTTGTATCCCCTTCCGATGATATTACATCTATACATACGGTATTCTGGATTTATGAAAAAGAGGCTAAAGGATGAATATCACGCACTAAGCGAGCGTTTTTTTTTCCTCGCCAGAAATCTCCAAAGGGGACGATATAAAAATTAAAAGGAAAGTCAGTCCTTTTTTTCTTTCTGTTACTCGTTTATCTTCTTTCATTGCCGTCCTCTCTCTATTTTTTCGCCCGTTTACATGGCTTGGAAGCGGCCTGAAAGTTTAGTGAAATCGAGTGTGAAATTGAATATTACGCACTAAGCGGGGCGTTTTTTCATCGCCAGAAACTATCTCTATTTTTTGCCCGTTTTCATGGCTTGGTGGCGGCCTAGAGGTTAGAGAAATCGAGGTGAAATAAGGATTATAGGGGTAGCGCTCTTTAGCACCGTTTCATAAATCCAGACATACATGTATAAACACGTTTATATGCCAACTGTTGACTTCTAAAGAAGAAACCTTCTAAAAAGGAAACCTCAAATCCTGAAACCTCTGCCCCCACCTGACGTTTTTATTGTTCCGTAGTTTAATAGCAGTTTTCAGCCTAAAAAAAATACTTCTATTACTCTCTCTAACTAAAATAGACATGGGACGATAAAATACAAAAACTGTAGGAGAAAGCTGCCTTTCATGTGCAACTTCTGCTGAGCGGGCACTATCGTCTGATGTCGCCCAAGGCAACTCTATTGACAGATGATGCCCATTCGAGATCGTACTCGTGACCATTTTGACCAATGTCGACAAGGAAATTTAGTGTGAACTATATCAGCCCATAGTGCCCGTCTGAGGAAAATACCCGGATGAATAGCAGTCGTCCGCCGGAAAATTCTTTTCAAGAAAAAACATTAGAAGCGTGGCATACCAGAGTGACACCTAACGCAGATAACAATTCTTGCCCACTACCTGGGCAATACAACTTTCTTTTTAACAAATTTTCATAATTATTTGCATTTTTATTATTTCGCAATTCACGCTTTTTGTTCACATTTTCTCATCGCTTTCTGATCATCATTTAACCTGTCGAAGACTGCAGTTGGGTTAGTCGAAAGCTTGTAGTTGTTAATTATTTTAGGCAGAGATCGTTTTTAAATTTTAACTATGTTTCATCCCGGCTGCAGCCCTTCCATGTCTTTTAAGAAAATAAACAATTGAAATTGCATTGTTTGATGTTCTTAAAACTAGCATGTTTGCCCTCGCAGCAAATATTTGTTTTAATAACATCAAATTTTTGCGGGGGCCACTATCAGCCGATGGTTAATCGATAGAAAACACTCTGTTCTAGGGTCTGCCGGATTATGCCGGCATAATTTTGAGCATAATACTATATCTGGAGTATCAGGCATAATGCCGGCATAATACTAATATTTTTGCAGCATAATGCCATTGTTTCTGAGGCAACTAGCATTCTCTCGGTACAAAGTTGATGAAAGTGGGAATATTTTTGGAACTTGATACCTTAGACTTGTACCCAGTGCATTTTAGTGTAATCGAAGGCCTGGTTACCTCTTTATGCCAGGCTTCCAAGCTTGTATATAGTTCGTGGATTTGCATTATTGGCACTTGCTTATGAAATGTTTAAACTGAATAATTATTGTCTAACATTTTTTTAAAATTGAAAGACTAGGAATGTTTATTAATAGGTACGAGCCTATGGGAGTGGGGTGGAAGTGTCATTTTGGTCCGGCATAATTTGAGCATAATACCTCCAGCCGAGCATAATTTTGAGCATAATACCCTGGTTTCATGGGTGACGCCCGAAAGCATAATACTCTATTTTTCGAGCATAATCCGGCAGACCCTACTCTATTCTTTAAAGAGTGCACGATATCTGACCAATCAAATTGCATTCTTATTGGCAGAATTTTACGTGTGCATATGATACTTCCTATATTATGATAATTTTATAGTTTTGGAAGGGAAGCCCAAAACAGACCACTTCTGTTTGCGTTCTCTGCTTAGCGTTACATTCAAAACTATAAAATTATCATAATATAGGAAGTATCATACGCACACGTAAAATTCTGCCAATAAGAATGCAATTTGATTGGGTCAGATATCGTGCACTCTTTAAAGAATAGAGTAGGGTCTGCCGGATTATGCTCGAAAAATAGAGTATTATGCTTAGCGTTACATTCAAGTTAAATTGTGTCACAAGTCCACGGAAATAAATCAACAGTGGTAAACAATGTTTTAACACGAGGAAAGATCACTGCTTCTCTTTTGACCGAGTTATTTCACCTCCCACCCACCCCTTCTTTATTAAAAGTTTTTCCCTATATCTCCCTGTCCCTCCCAGCCAAGTCAAACTTGAAACTATTGATCCTTCTGAGATTTTACTTCCATGATGTAAAAGAGCAGCTGAAAACTAGTATTCATACAAATTTTCGCTCAGATTGGGTCCTTAGTTTTGTGACAAAATTTCTAACGGCTTTTGCGTGACGCGGCATTTACATGAACGCCGGAAGAGGATGTCATGTTGGTTAAAAAAAGTGACTTATTTTCGGGGAATCTGGCTTTCTCAACAATGCATGTATTAGAAAAAGTATTATTTTAATGTTTTTGAGTTCCGCCATGTTGGAGCCCGACCGGAATAGCTCCAGCATGGCGTCCCATTAATCTCCATAAATTTGGGTAAAAGATTCTCCACATATCTTGCTTAAGTAAAAATTGCTGTGATCGTAATCTTGGCGAGAGGACTTTGCATGTTTGCCTTCTTTCTTTACCCAAATTTTTGATTTTTATTTCGATCTGTTTTCAATGGGGTGACACTGAAAACCAGCAATTATTGTGCACTGGCAAGAATTATCAATCAACAGTACATAGACACTACCAAATAATGCGCATATTCATTTTATTAAACTATTTTGTTCCAAACAAAATCTGAGCAGTAAACAGAGACGGTAAAATCGTAAAACTCTATGGTAATTACAGTCAAACCGGATGTCCTTTTGATTGGAACTTTGCAAACTTCCGCCGCAACATTGGTATTTGATTGACAGTTTGAGTTGAGCAAGTTGCAATCCTAGCGAGCAAGTTGCTATCGCTTTCGTGCCGTTTTCAATAATCATTTGAAAAGCAGTTTGCGACTCGAAATTCTTGCTGTGGCTTATGATGGCTAACATACATTATAATCGTATCACGAGGCTTGAAAAGGGAGTAAATGACTGCCCTATGGAAATCTGGTCAGTTCAAAACAGGCACAAAACGAGGAAGAAGTTGGATTATCGCCTCAAACGGTATCTAATATTAAACAAACTTGAAGTTTTGTGTATTTACAGACATATAAACACTACAGTTGCAGTCCCGTCGTTTCCATATAATTTTACAATGCAAGCACGTAACTTATGGTTCCTTTGAGTTTCGATAGCCAATGAATTTATAGCAACAATAGTGACTTCTTTACATTTCAAAACAACGACAGCAAACGGTACAGATTATTTCACGCGATCGAGAATATCTCGGTACAGCGTATGGTTGCTCATGCAGTGGCTCATCCAGGCACGTTAAAACTCCAGCGCAAACCTGTCTTCAAAATACTGAATTAACACTTGAAAGTTTTGGAAAATCTCAACGAGTTCTCGCCATCAGGTACCAAATGAACTGAGCAACTTGCTCACGCAGGTTGCAACTTGCTCGACTCAAACTGCCAACGAAAATACCAATGTTCCGGCGGAAGTTTGCAACGTTCCCATCAAAAGAACAACCGGTTTGACTGTAAGACGGGGTATCCAAACGTCCTTCATGCTTAAAAAAAATGTATGTGTATATATGTAGGTTATTTTATGTGTCTATGTTTTATGTCTTTTTATTTATTTTTTTCTCTTACACAATTAGTAGTAGTAGAGGGTCAAA
>JAHPZR010049799.1:37500-60818 GCA_019787425.1 Platygyra sinensis | reverse complement strand
GCCTCATAGTAACTCAGTAACGTGCATTCCTCTGAAATAAAAGTGACAAACTTTGTCTACTGAATATTTTTCATATGAGAACTTCAATTTTGAAATAAAAAACGGGGGTGCCCAGGCTCATTAAGGAGCACTGAGGCATTGAAAATGCCCCATTTTTGCATTTTTTATGCCTATTAGAAGAACACATTCCCAGTAATAATTGTAAAATCTTTGTGACCGAGTCTCACGAGAACACGCATTAAACTACATCAGGAGTAATGGGCTCCTGACTACATTCAATACATTGTGTCGGACTCAAATAAACATTTTAAGTTTGATTTAGACAGAAAGCTGAAATCTTGATTAAAATTTGAACCAAACTTTCTAAATCTCTTGACATGGTTACCAAACGGCAAAATAGTAAATACCAAGTGTAGTAGCTATTTTTCTTATTCAATTTTCAGCAATAGAAATCAGATCAGTCTTTTCTCACGCAAAGCTTGTGATGGGACTGGAAAAAACGGTGGGGTGCCCATGCTCGTTGGTGGGCTATAGCCATTTTTCAACTGACAGAACTCAATATCAAGGGAAATCCGCCATGTTTTCAGTATGCGCGTGCACGAGGGCGCGCTAAACTGGAAATGACTCCATAAATTGTGCGCAGAAAGGATGCGCAGTGCAAATGTGAGGAATGACCTTAAACAATTACATTTTGAGCTCGAGATTTCTATTGCGTGATAGTTGACGAGGCTTTGCCAACGATCACGCATAGGAATCGAGAGCGAGTAATCTAATTATTTTAGTATAAATCTACTAGTCGTTCAAAACTCTAAATCCTATTCACAAACACTTCGAAAACGCCAAGAAGCGGCTGTCATTACGTCTACAAGGGCACACTGCCACACTAATCACTATAATCTATTAAACAATTAGATTATGAGCTCGAGATTTCTATTGCGTGATAGTTGAGGAGGGCGCAGCCCGAGTCAACTATTACGCATAAAAATCGAGAGCGAATAATCTAATTGTTTTAGTATGAATCTACCCGGCAGTCGTTCAAAACTTTCATCTAATTGCTGTTCACAGACACTTCAAAATCACAAAGAAGCAGCCCCCAGTGCACGCTGCTACGCTACTCACTATCTATCACAGAATAGAACGTGAATAGCGTAGCCAATCAGAGGACGGCATTCGTGATAGAACGCTAGTAGATTTATACCAACACAGAGTAGATCAGTGAGTACCGTAGCCAATCAGAGAACGCCATTCGTGATAGAATCCCAGTAGATTTATATACTAAATAACAGTAGAATTCTACTAGTACACTAATGCGAATGCTGTAGTCTGATTGGCTTAGCTATTGCACACTATCAGCCATTATAGTTCACCACTAAATTTTCCTTTGTCGTCATCGGTCAAAACTGATCACGTGATACGATCTCTCGCGGGCACTATCTGTCAATAGAATGCCCTAGGGCGACTATCAGACGATAGTGCCCGCTCAGCAGAACTGGCTCATGAAAGGCCGCCTTCTCCTACAGTTCTTTTAGATAAGATGAAAAGAATTTATCGTCCCATGTCGATTTTAGTTAGAAGAGAGCAAGAGAAGAATTTTTTAGGCTGAAAACTACGGTAAACTACGGTACAGTAAAATGTCAAGCGGACGCAGAGGTTTCAAGATTCGGCGAAGTTTCCACTAGAGAGGTCAACGGTTGCAGTTGACATATAAAATTGTTTATAGATGTATAGTTAAGCAATAGACCACAAGTTTCTATGGGTTATAAGCTGATAAACCACGCGGGATGTTGGTCGAACACGAGAAGAATTTGTAAACCACGAGCCGCAGGCGAGTGGTTTACGAATTCTTCGAGTGTTCTACCAACATCCCAAGTGGTTTATCAGCCTATAACTCATAGAAAACTTGTGGTCTATTGCTTTTATATAATAATTCAGAAGACGCGCGATTTTTCCGTGGGTTTACCGGCACAATAAACCATAGCTGATTGACCAATCAGAGCGCGCGCATTGATTTGGTTATTATATAAATGTAATATCATCTGAAGAGGATACAACGGAAAATACGAAACACCTAAGCGCTCCATAGCGTTTAGAAATTTGATAAATAAATTCTTGTCGTTTTCTGTTCGTTTGAGGCATGCCGCTACGGGAAAATGTAGTGGTGAACAATAAAGACAAGAGAGTGTTTATGTCTCGAAACTATCGGTCTGATAGTTGCCACTTGGAAATTTGATGTTCTTAAAACTAGCATATTTGCCCTCGAAGCTTCGCTTCTCGGGCAACTATATGTTTTAAGAACATCAAATTTCCGCGGGGCAACTATCAGCCGATAGTTCCTCGACAGAAACATCCTATTGTTTAAATAGAAATCTCGAGCTCATAATCTAATTGTTTAATAGAATATTATTACTGGACATTTCGGATCAATATCAGTATCTGGGCAACTGCGCACCTACCCCTCCCATAACCCAACATGTTATGATAACTTAATAAGTTAGTGTTACTGTTGGATTAGGAGAGGGGTAGGTGCGCAGTTGCCCAGATACTGATATTAATCCGAAATTTCTAGTGTTAGACAAACATGCATCCCATGTGCGTTTTACAACGATGGAGTTCAATTTTGAACCGTATTCGGTTTTTGTTTTTTTTTGCAGGTTGTGATGGTGGTTTCCTCTCATAGACAACCAAAGCCAAACGAGAAAATCCCACACAAGACGTTTGAAATTCCTTACAAAGCCGGCTTCATTGAAGATCTTATGATAAGACCTGCACTTGAAGAGAACAAGTACAAACTGGGATGGAACCTGCTTCAAATTCAACTTGTCATGTGTGAAAGCCTTTTAAACAGCAGTGATACCCTGCGGGAGTTTAAGAGCTTTGACCTGATCGTCTTTGGTTCCACTGGGCCATGTGGTGTCCTAGTCAGTCAACTCCTCGGTATTCCAAGTGTAACAATTGTTATCGGACCTCCAAACCAGGCTATTTCAACAACTTATCATATGGTACCCTTGCCATTGTCATACGTACCAATTCGTGAGACAGGGTTTCCAAGTAAAATGACATTCGTTCAGCGTGTCGTTAACTCGGGGATATACAGTGTTACAAGAGTTATACTCGATCTTTTTTTTGTTCGTTCGTTTGACGCACTGAAAGCTAAGTTCAATATCAAGCCTGAAAGAAGTTTCGAGGAAGGTCTTGGTGATGCAGAGCTGGTTATTTTTGTGGCCGATTTCACTCTTGAAGTTCCACAGCCTCTTTTACCAGGTTAGTTTTGCCATAGTTGACTGAGGGGACTGGATCTCCTCAACCAACTGGTCTTACTTATAACTGGTCTTACTTACGTTACTGAAATATGATGACAACCAACTGGAATTTTCAGTTCAAGCAAACCGGCGTTGAGTACTTAACAAAAGGGAGCTTAAGCAAACCACGACGAAGACGGCAACGAGAACGTCATCAAACAAAAGGTTTATTCAGCAAAACAATATCTATGCGCGTGCGTTTTAAATATTTGTATTTCTATACCGTCCTCTGCAAAACAGCAACGTGAAATGACCAAGTTCTGCGTCGCTTATGGAACGTATTTCCATTTGCAATTGATCTAGGTAACCCCCCAAAAAATTACAGTTGCGCTTAGCATAGTTGTAGAGCATGGTATAATGGCTCAGAACCCGTGATGGCTTAGCCAATGAAAACTATGAATCCATTACCCAGTGATCTAGTTTTGAAATAATTGATGGGAGGCGTATCAAGGCGTGTTTTCCCACCATAATGCGTCGCTCAGGAAGATTTCTAACTGTCTATGTACATTATAGGTCATATCATGGTGGGACCAATCACAGTTCAAAAGTCTGGGACGCTCCCTCCTGATTTTCAGGAATTTGTAAGCAATTCAGGAGGGCACGGTTTCATAATGGCTTCCTTTGGAACATATGTGAAATCAGTTATTCGTAAAGAGAAGATAAACATGCTGGCTAGAGCTTTCGGAAAGTTGAAGCAAAAAGTTCTGTGGAGACTTAATGGTGATTAAAATTAGTTACACTTTTATAGAGAGATTGAGTGAATGATCTATTTATTGACTAATCAGGACTGAATAAGACTGACGGACTGACTGTCTGTCTGATTAGCACACTGAATGATGGGCCCATTGATCGATTGCGGGTTGATTGACTGACTAACTGATTGACTGACAGACTGACTGACTGACCAACTGAATGGCTGTCTGACTAACTCAGTGACCGACCGACCGACTGGCTGTCTAAGTGGGTGGCTGACTGACTGACTGACTGACTGACTGACTGACTGACTGATCGACTGACCGATTGACCGACTGACTGACTGACTGACCAACTGACTGTGACTAACAGTGACTGACTGACTGTCTGGCCCGTAGACCGACCAACCAACTAACGGACTGACTGAGGGAATGATCATAAAGCAAACAAGCTTTCTAGAGCAGTGCTTTACATTTTTGTTTCAAGTAACTTAGTGTGATTAATTCAATGACACACCACTACTCTTACAAAACATTTGATTATTTTTAGATTACGTTCCACCATCTCTCAGTCCAAACATCAAAGTAGTGTCATGGTTACCTCAGAATGTTCTGTTGGCTCACAAGAACATCAAGGCTTTTGTCTCCCATGTGGGACACAACAGTCTTTACGAGTCTGCGTACCATGGTGTCCCTGTAGTGGCTGTTCCCTTAATTTCGGACCAATTTCTCAATGCCAAGAAAGCAGAGCAATTTGGACTGGGAATAGCTGTAGATTATGAAACCATGGATGCTGAACAACTGTTTGGGACGATTGTGCGGGTGGTTTATGAGCCGAGGTGAGATTGTGAACAAAGAAGTGACTGGCAAGGGGATTGCTTTTTCCTTTGCTCCCTCCTTCAATCCCTCACCCTCTGACTTCTTCCCTTCCTCTCTTCCTACCTCCAGTCCACCCTCCTCCTCCGGCTACCCATGCTTCCTTCCGTACTCTTTCACTCTTTTTTCTTTGTTCCTCAAGTGACAAGGAATTTCCACTCGTCTGGTAATTCAAGGTATGTGAACTGTGTGTGCAAGTTTACTAAGTTTTCTGAACGTTGGTTTCAGATTTAAGGCAGACGCGATGCGCATTTCCCGACTGATGAAAGACACTCCACGGACCCCGCTTGAGAAAACTGGTGACTGGATAGAGTATGTACTCAGACATGGTGGAGCCCGACACCTCAGAGCTCAAGTGTTTAACATTCCTTGGTATCAGTACTACTTACTCGACGTCATAGCCTTCCTTGTTGCTATAACTGCTTTGGTTGTCATCGTTATTTGGCTGATTTGTAGGTGCTTTTGCCGTGTGTGCTGTAACAAGAGTGATGCCAAATCCAAGAGGAAATAATCAAATTCAACAATATTGCTGCTTGATATTTTGTATAGGAAATCGGTCTGTTCGAGAAACAATTAGGGATTAATTGTACGCGTGAACAGATCGGACATTTTAGTAATTTCCACGAATGGCTGCCGCAGCCACGAGTGGAAATTTTCTTTTAATAATACGGCAACCGTAAATACAAGCTTCTGGCTGACGTCGTTTTGCTATAGAGGGTTGCTCGAATGAAGCAACAGTGTGATAAAATATGTTAGTTTAATTTTGTCACTTTAATTTTCTCAACAAGTTTCGCCAAAGTTCTCCATGCGATAATATTTTTCTTTCGAAAACGAGCCACATAGACGAGCAGTTTCCAAGTTTGTAACATTAGGTACAATTTCATTGGCTTTGAAGCTGTCAAAACTCTGTACGCATGAGCGACTTTTTGATGAATAATCAACATGTACAGGAAAGGAAATGCACGTCGAAACCAGTCGAGGCGGTATCAAAAAGCGTTTTATTTTGTTTACAACTTGCGTAAAAACGTTTTAAGAAACGTTTACAGCCTTGATTTAAACTATGACACGGAGCTAAAGATACAAGGACGAGTTCATTCAGGAAAACTGAGGATAACCGTGCAAACACAAGTGAAGTTGAAGTGGGAAGACTAGTTCAAAGTATTCGTCAACAAGGTTTGAAAGTTTTTAAGATTTTCAAACCATGGACTTTAATTGCTTTGCTTGGTCGTTCAGAAACGCCAGCTGGACATTTTTCTCACTAATCGCCACCATACCTGGAACGACAATCCTTCCTTGAAGCTTTAGGGGAGATATTCTCATCTTTGTGGGGTTTGACTCGGCAAACATGACAAACGCGCGGCCATTTTCATTTTTTGCAGACTTGAAGTGTTCATTGCGAGAGTTGAAGTTTTCTTGCCTTCCTCTTACACCAAAATGCCCCCCGTAGTCTTCGGGACTCTGGCTCGCAGATGCTGTTTTTTTTCTGTAAGGCCATCCCCCTTTTTTTTTTTTCGTTTACTGTCGAATACGTTTTCTGATTTTGGGTCTGGAACTAGGAGACCCAGTACCTCAGCATAGTGTCTGTGGAGCCTGGAAACGACAAGACGAGGTTACAAAGTCGACATAACGACAATGGAGGAAGAAAAGATGGACGTCGTAATTAAGGTCATTCCACTGAAATAGAGCCGGCACTGAGATTTTTGCCAATCTTTGCCTGTTGATTGTTTATATTATAGAAACTAAAATTTTTAAATAAAAAGGAGAGGTCCCCATCCCATGCCCAGGTTCGTTTAGGAACAACAGCACCTCTATTATCAACCTCGTTCCCAGGGCCTTTTCTCTACTTGAATACAGCAGAAGTGCCCCTCATAAACACGAGTGAAGCGACAAAATGGTCGAGTGACCGAACAGAAAACGGCAAAAGTATATGTCACGAACCGTAGAATTCGTGTATTTTACAAAATATTATTAATTGTCCGCCTTGACAGGCAAGAAATCCGGTAGACGCTGAAGCAGCAGAGATTTGCAAAGCCAGTCGGTAGAACGGCAACAATACCTTTGCCTTTCGGTGAATATTCAAAACATTTCACTTGAAGTGGCTTTAACTGAACAAAACTACCCAAAGTTTCAACGTTTAAAAGCAGATCCAAGTCGAAAAGCACAGACAGTGTCTCTGCAATCTCGATTTTGGCACTTTTGATTATGCAAACTCGCTAATTTATTACACCCAGGATTTCCGGGTGTAAGGTGGGCACGTGACCAACCGATGCCAGGGCCTTTTCACGCCCCGCCCTCAAGCCAGAGAAAAGGCCCTGGGAACGAGGTTGCTCTTTTATACCCATACCGGGTTCGTTCAGGTCATGGTGGTCCTTGAAAGTTATGGAAAATTAAAATTCTGTTTGATAGGTTATTTACTGCAGATCACAAGGCAAGGACAATGAAAGATAGAGACACCAATTAAGCAGCGTAAATGGCACACATTTTGGTGAACTCCAGAGTTTGTCTGTTGGACTGTTCAAGGCTAAAAAACGCTCTAAAACAAGTTTAGAGTTTGAATTTTTGAAACTGACAGCTAATCCTAACGTCTTGGAAAACTTGAAAAGGTCATGGAAAAAGTCATGGGAAGTCATAGAATTTAAACAACTCAAAAGAGTACGAACCCTGCCATAAATCCTTATAATAGCATCATGATCATAGTCACGATTGCTTACTAGATCCACGTTTCCGACGATCGTTTCTTTTTCTACACTGAGAATTGGTCCATATTTATTTTAAATAGAAAATGTTTTTACTCAATTAAAAATAAAAGAAAAAATTGATAGGTCACTGAACAAAAAGCCGCCATTTTTTTACTGCGCGCGCGATGATCTCGCCAGAAATTATGCGCAGCACTGCCAAAACATCGTCTGTATTTTAGATTAAAGTGACGATTTCTTGAGATTTTGTAGTTGTTGAAGTCTTACTAAGAAATCAGTCACAATAGACGTGTGGCTTTACAATCGATGGCAAACTAAGCTAAGCTGAAAAACCAGTCAAATATATGTCATTGCCTTCTTCATAACTTTTTTTTTTTTTTTGAAAACGCGAAAATCTGGGTCTGTCGGACGACGGTAAACAGAGAAAAAAACGGGGATGGCCTAACTACTTTAATTCGGTGTAGAAATTTCCGAGAATCTCTTCAAGATCTCCTAGCGAGAGATTTTCAATGGCTTTCGGATTTTTTCTCTCCAAATATCTGCGTAGCTCTAAGTTTCGGTTGATTTTGTTTTTGTTTTTGTTTACTACTGCTTCTTCATACCAAGCCTTTTTTTGTTTGTCAACGGCAAACCTGAATTTATCCGATCAAATGCGACCGATACAATTAAAATTTAATTGTTCAGTTATCGATACAATTTGGGATAAATTGTTCAGCTTCCAACCAATCAGAAGCGAGTATTTACGGTAGCAGTATTATTAGTCAGTAAATCATCGATTAGAATCGAAAGCTGGTAGAGGAGGGGGAGGGAAGGTTTAAATGAGCTACGTCACGATTTTCACATCTTGAAAAGTTTAGCCTAAATTTTTAAAGTTTGTCGTTTGTAATCCGTGTTAATCCTCTCCATCCTTAACCATTCTTGTTCCTTTATGGTACAGGAGCGCACATGTAAACCCCTCTTTACAGGTTTCCTCCCATTAAAGATACTTTTGTACGTGGTCAAAACAACACAAAATACAGAGACTGGGCTTCTTTAAGGCAAAACGGGAACCGGTTGGGATTTCCCTAACTTCTTGACTCGAAAAATGGAATTTGGATGACCTTTATTGAGAATCACAGACAAAATTTGAATGGGACTGTGATTTTAGTAAAACAAATATATCGGAAACGGTATATATAAGGCCAAAATTTGGGTTGGAAAATGGGATTTATATCAGCTTGCCCGTCAGGACCCTTTTTGTAGACCTCAACTTCGTTCCCAGGGCTTTTCCCTTTGAAGCCAGGGGAACGAGGTTGTGTAGACCTTAAATCACTGGGATTGCAAAGTAATGATTAACAAGTACCTGGCTACGAATAGAGTATATTCATATTCTCGGTATTGGATCAACTGGAGTTAGCTTGCAACTGAAATATTACGGGCAATGTTTTCAAATGCAAATTTGAATATCTTGTGAGGTCTATCTGTCTTCTTTCCTCTCTAACCATATTTTAAAAGAAGAGGATGGTCTTTTCCTCTTAGTTTAAGTAACTGAATAAAGTTTGATTCATCATCAGTATCACCCTGCATAGCCTGTCCTTGCCGGGCAAGATACTGCAAACATTCAATGACTTTGATGAAGCATATACGGTTAGACTCCATGTCTTTTTTGCTGCATCACTGTATATTTCCCACACATTTCCGCAAGTTCTAGAAAGGTTTGCTTCACAGTCAATGGCTATTTTGTGGCATTCAGACACTTGATGCTCCTTGAATCGCGCCAACGCGTTTTTCCAGTTTGAAAACCCTTTAGAAATAAAGCAGACTTCCTTACTTCTGGCAGCTCGAAGATTTGATTTTATATTTTGTTGCATGCAAATGAAACACAACACAGAATCGCTTTGCTCATTATAGTGTAGCCAGGGAAATTCCGAAAACCACTTGGATTGAAATGCGCGATTCTGTTTGCCACAATGCTTTTTTAGAAAGTTGAAATCCGCAGGTTGCAATTGGAATGGATCCGTTATATTGATCTCTATAGCTTCGTTGGCTGTCGACTGATCAACTTGTCGTTGGATTGGAGGAAGCTGCGACTCTTGACTGGATATTGTGGCTTCTACTTCACTAGTGAAGTTGATTGTTTCGCATATTCTTTTGGGTGGAGGCTCTTTTAAAGAATGTAAATGAAACATTATTAGACCAATTATATTTTAACACATGGAAAAGTGACTGAAAATAATTCAATTATAGAACTGATTCAGAAAAAAAGTAGCAAAAATTATGCAGAGTTTACTCACCAGATAAGGAAGGTTTTCCATTTTGTTTGGAAAAGTATTCAGAAATTTTAAGGGATCTCTTCTTTGCATTACTAGTGGTATGTGAAGTCTCGTCGTTCGTATTTATGTTGCCGTGTACCATGTGCACTTCTTTGTTCGTAATAACTGCCGGATTGTGAATGTTCGTTGATGACTTGAGCTATACACAATTCTGCGGTTTACAGTCAAAACGCCTCCGTGAAGCGTTCCGCCTAAACAATGATTAATGCGTTCATTAAACAAGAGCTGTTTTGATTCTTGGCTTCAATTGCAAATTTCGAAAAGTCAACTGAATATTGTAATCATCCAACCATAGCATCCATTCGAATATCGAATGTTGATTGGACTAATAACAAAGTATTCCAAATACGATAAATGTTTTCAGGATAGCCATCGGAATGATTTTTCACTACTAGCACACCGACTTGTACAGCACATTTTCCCAGGACATTAATCGACTCTTGTACAAGTGCCAAAGGACTTACCAGACTACGAAACGGAATGTTGCCGGCAACAGTTCCCCAATCTCTGCCTGAATTTCTTTCCTGACATCTGAACACGTCCTTTGCAAGAACGCGTCGAAATTTTCTACTAGAGCCAACCTGCCATCTGTGAACTCGACGAACACGGCGGCGACAAAAATTGGACCGGATCACGGACCGGACCACGGACCGGACCACAAGTCAGCATGGCAATAATAGGACCAACGTATGAATCGAAACACAAAAAACTAAAACACACTAAAGAAATTAAACTTCTGATGATTTCTTTCTTCATTTAACAATATTTTAGTTTTCCACTTTTATTTTCTTTTATATTTTTATTATCTTATAACCGATTTTTTTTTTCTTTAAAACTTTTTTTTTCTTCTGTGATCCGATACGTGATCCGGTCCGCGCTCCGGTCCGTGATCCGGTCCGTAGTCCAGTCCGTGATCCGGTGCGTGGTCCGGTCCGTAATCCGGTCCAGGTTTTGTCGACGCCGCAGTAAACACCATGGTGGACGAAAGAGCTCAAAATGGCGCCTTCGTTCCAGGACTCCTCCACCGCGTGACCAGGTACTCTGTTGCTGGACTGATGGAGGTTTTGAAAAGTCAAAAAGAGTCCGCAGACGGTTTTTTCTCATCTCGCCTTCTTCCCTACTCGGCCATTTGACTGCCATACTGCTCTTTTGTCTTCTAGATGACGAAACACTCGTCTAAGCCCGGGTGTCTAAATGACCCTTAGAGAAAAAACCGGCTGCAAGCAGACTACAAAAGGTAATGGCAGGCTAGCTGTATATAAATAGAAGACAGTTTCCCTCTGAGGTATAAACAGAGAGGGGATGATGCAGTTCTTTTATCAAGGAAACAATCACCATTGTACAATCAAATTTATGGATGAAATTTCCAAAACAGAAACATCTTTTTAGGATACCAGTATTTACAAAGACAAAACAAATTCACAGTTCTGGTTTGTGTCATCCACCAGGCATGAAACAAGGGAGCATCAAAGGAGAAGCTCTTACTAAGAATTCTCAGTAACTATCTTATTCTTGTAAATAAATAAATAAAAAAATAAATAAATAAATAAATAAACATAATTTAAAGAGAAAACTCAAAGCGTCTACAGGGAAATAACAAATATTACTATCACTAATGAATATTGTTATAAATTGAACTGTCAAAGAAAACTACACTCACCACTTGCTATGATGCAGATAACTCAGTTGTTTTTCAGTCTTCCAAGTAGTTGCCTTTTTTGGGTAGTTTAATCAGTCATCTGGAAACTGTTGGAAAAAAAAGCGACATAAATCAATCCTTTCTTTCTATAAATTATTATAGAGGACAGTGTTACATCCACTGTACAGGAAACCAAAAGAATCTCCATGGTACAAAATCGATTGTTTTGGAACACAAGATCAGAGAAGAAACTGCACTCGCTCACTGCAATGAAAGACTTGCTTTTTCCCAATACTTAATTAAGCCTTGTTCCATCATCATAAATCATCCACAAAGCATTGGCAGAGGTATTGTAAAGAATAAGAGTCATGTATTGTTTCTGGTGACATTGGAAATCTGGACAAAATGAATGAAATCAAGAAAATTAGAAATGATCACCACAGTAGGGTATTTGTTAAAACTCTTACAATCTAAACTTTGGAATATTCACTCCACTAATGAAGATACATACATTGTTTAGGCATTTTTATTCAGTGCCTAAGAAGTTAAATAAAATCATACAGCCACAAGCGGGTCTGTTCTAAAAGCCCTCTTAGATTTGACAAATCCTGAATGTGGTTTAGCGTGGTCTGTACTCTTATCGGCAACCATATAGGTCATCGCCGCGGTCAAAATGTTGTGGAATCACGAGTCCACCACAAATTTTGAACACTATGATGATGCGTATCATTGTCGATAAGAGTGTAGACCACGCTAACCCAGATTTGATTTGTTTTTTTACCACAATATCGAAGTTAATGAAAGAAATTTGTTGACAATTGAAAACACCCCCTCGCCCCGCATTATGCAAATGAGCTACTTGTGTGCGTTACACTTTCGTTTCAAAGCTTTTGCAAACTCGCTCGAAATGCAGAAATGATACGTAAAAGTGTTTGGGAAAAAAGTAATGATGCGTGCTCCTTGTCGATAAGAGTACTGACCACGATAAACCACATTTCGATTAGTTTTTACCGCAATATCAACATTAAACAAAATGTTTTTTCAGAGCACGAGCTGACAAAGGAATTGTGCGACACACTGAGCCGAACAGTGTGGTATGAACTCTTATCGACAACGTGAAATTAGCCAATCAGATTGCAAGATTAGCAGCAACAGTTGTGGTAAAAAACTAAATGACAGATTTCCCTACCTTTTCATATACCTCAATTTGTGAGATCCCTGCCATTTCTATACCTGAAGCCTGAAAAAGGTGACCCTTTCGGACGGATCCTTCCATTGCGGGCCATTATAGGAAGTCCCCCCGGGAACGTACAAAGCCTCCATCTTTTTCGTATATGTACATATGTAAGCTTCATTGGATCGATGTGTGCCATTTGAGCTGGTACACCAAAACAAATTTCCAAGCCACGAAAAAAAGAAATTTAAACAACTAAACGAACGCAAGATATTTCAGGCCCATTATGAGGAAGGAAACCATCCACATGCCTGCAAATCAAAATGCTTGTTGCACACTGAACCTTATGGCGTTTCGTGATCACTTGAAGGGCATTCGTTTACTAAGACCCCGAGGAGGGGTACTCCCGCGAATTTTGGATAGGGGTGTGCCTCGAAGGTTCTTGAACCCTAACCCCATTTAAGGACTAAGAAAGCGAAAATTGATACCATTTTTAAGGCCCAAACACGAAAACTGACACCCTGTTCAAAATCATTTTGTTAATACTTTAAAGGATACATCAAGTTTAAAAAAAAAAACAATCGTAGAGGCGGGCATTTTCACACTCCAGTAATAGACGGCCTTCACGCGGCAAACTAAGGATGGCAAACTCGTGTTGGCAAACTCGAGTTGATGTGTGTGAACGGCACAAAAACAGTCGGCAAACACGTTGGCAAGCTGTTGGCGACAAATAGAACTTGCCTCTATTCTCGCCAACTTTTTCGCCAACTTTTTCGTGTTGGTAAACTCGTATCTGACGTGTGAACGGTTGGCCAACATGTGTTGGTAATTTTCGACCAATCAAAAACGAGCTCTATTCACGTGATTTATTTGCATGACACTGCACAAAATGGGGGACGCGAGTCAACACTTCTTAAATTTAATATCAAAGCGGTTCACAATTGTCCGGCTAATTCCCCACCGCTTTCTGAATCTTCTCTTCTTATCCTCTGTTTCACTGTTGTACGTGATTGAAACTGCACTAAAAAGCGGCCATGTTGGAAATTGTCGTGTTTGTTATTTGCCACGAGTTTGGACGTGTCAAGGAACGAGTTTGTACACTTTTTGAAGTTTTCCAACACGAGTTTGCCAACTTAAGTTTGCCGTGTGAAGGCCGCTTTACAATTTAGCTACCCTTTCTAAGGACCACGCCAGGAACACAGTTACAAAAGGGTCAAAAAAGATACCCTATTTAAGGACAATAACCTCAAAAACCATATCCTATTCCGCGGCACATACCTATATCCTTGCATACGGCTGGCGCGCGGGAAATTTGAATTGACCAATCAGGATTCAGCAGGTGGGAAAAAATTTACTGTCCTCACATCAATGTAAGTTGACAGGAAAGGCACTGAAATCAAGCAACTTTTCTCATAGGAGATTGCATTAAATATTCACTAAAGGGGATTTATAATTCCAAAAACCATTTCACAGTGCAAAAAGTGAAAAATATGAAACATCTTGTGTCTCCAAGCTTCTAATTTGGCGCCAAATAGTAGTTCGTCGAGCACGGCCATGTAGGATAATAGTTGTCTTAATTTGAACAAAATGTGCTGTTCGTCGTCAAATTAAACCCGAAATTCTCTAGTTAATTATTACAAGAGGCCAAAGCAACTTTACCATTGTCTTAATTTTAGCTAGCGGCGAAGAAAAAGGCTATTTTTGTGTCATTTCGTTAGGACACCTAATTTTTGACTGCCGCATGTACTGCGAGCTCAGCCGCCGTATGCAGGGATAGCCCATATATGGGAGTAAGCCCCCCCCCCCCCCCTCCCGGAGCTAAGACTTACCTTGACTTTGACTCAAAACAAAAGCCTTGTCCAGACAAGGCGAAAGATATTTCGTATTCCTTCGTAGCTTGTGAGTCTTTAAACACTCCAACTTTACGTAAAACAATCCATAAACTGCGCCACAAACTCCGGCCATCTTGAAACGGGACATCGCCGACACGTGCAGCAATTTGTGAATAAATTATTTTTGCATAATTTCGGAGGAGTGTCGATCATTGGTAGACTATTGGTCAAATACAATAGGCGAATTTGCTCCAAAAAGCAGAAGAAGCTCTATGAAGAAACGTACACCTTTTTCGTTTCCTCTGTAATTTCTTTCTTAAAAGTAAATAACAGTGTTTGAATGGTTGCTAACAACCATGCTAAAGAGCGCAACCTTGGAATTAATTTGATTTTGGTTCAGAAGAGCTCTATGTATCCGCAGGATCGGTGAATGACATTCGCAGACTACAAATGACTGGAATTTCTAGTCAAACTGCGGGCCTTTTAAGGCGTATTCAGTTTGGCTGGGTACTATGGTTAACGCTAATATCCGGCTCGTTCTGACGTTTCAAGCGGTCAACTAAAGTCTTTCTGCTCATCCAACATCTGCCACCTGTCTACGTTTTGGCGATTTTTGGGTGTATGTGGGGATAAATAGTGACACTCAGTGGTTTATGGCTCTCAAAAATTGTTAGGGTTAGCTCTTCAGACCATTGGCTCTTACAGCTGTTTCGATTTCGTCATCTCGCCTTTACAAATATTTCAGCATGCTAAGCGCACGTGCAAAAGAGATAAAATTGATCGCAAATAGTCCAAATTGAGGGCAGAAAGTTGAAATTATCAATACAAATAGCGGCTTTGTAGACCTATATGCAGTATGAAGTCTGCCAAATGTCATACAGCACAATTAGTTTGCAGGCGGACATTGTAGGTTATCTAAAAGCTCTTCTCGAATTTTGTGTCGTGTCTGCTTGCTTTTATTTAAGTATTAAAGAACCCCAAAAGAACAATGACCCCGATTAACTTATGATATTGGCACTATAATTATCTGAAATATTTTCCGTGAGAGTGGACGGAAAAGGGTGTGTACGGCAAACGAAAGAGAGATCATTAATACCCGAACGAGAAAAACTGGAAAAACTTAACGGGAAACTTTTTCGTAAAGAACACGCCTTTTCCCGGGGGAAACATCGTGTAAAGAAAGCGAACAGTAGTTAAATTGAGTGCTCTGGTGAAAATTGTTTTTCTCTGTATAAATTAAACTAACGAAGAAATCATTACCAAGATAGAAGAAGACGAGAACGAACGTTTAGCATGGGTTGGGAAAGCGTGTACAAAGCTTAACGAAATAAACCCCAATCATGAGAAACAATGATTACAATCAGTGCAACATATAGTTTTTAATAACATGCATCATCACTTATTTAAAGACAATATTTAATAAATTCAAATTGAACAAACTGGCATAAGATTTAGGTCGCAATTTAGCGTCTGATGAAAAGTTCTAGGACTCGTGATCCTAAATGTGTATTAACTGATGTAAAACAGATTTAGTCTCGCCACCATTTGCTGCAAGTAGTGACCTTATTCAAGTCAAACTGAACCAACTCCCTATCAAGCCTCTACTTGCAGCAAATATTGGTGGCGCTGGCGGAAAATATTCAAATTGAATAAAACTGACATTGGATTTAGGTAGCAATTTAGAATCTGATTAAAAGTTCTAGGACTCGTGATCCTAAATGTCTTCAGTATATGAACTGTTATAGCTCATATCAGTTCATACACTGAAGACATTTAGGATCACGAGTAAAAAAGATTTAGTCTCGCCACCATTTGCTGCAAGTAGTGACCTTATTCAAGTCAAACTGAACCAACTCCCTATCAAGCCGCTACTTGCAGCAAACATTGGTGGCGCCGGAAAGATTCAAATTGAACAAACTGACATTAGATTTAGGTAGCAAGTTAGAGTCTGATTAAAAGTTCTAGGACTCGTGATCATAAATGTCGTTTTAGAGTGTTACAGTTAAAGGAAACTCCATAGAGTGTTTCGTTTGGGTCTGTTGCATTGGAAGGACGCTTAAAAGCATTCTTAATGTTTCTTCTTCTTGATGGTAGGCCTTGACATGGGTTTTTAGTGTTAAAGCGTCCTAGACATTTGCTTTCAGCCGGAGTCTAGAAAACAAGATCGATGTTCATTAGCACTGCCTTCTTGTACCTGCACGTCTGACGTGAATGGTAAACAGCTGACATATGCTTTATGTTGAAAAGGCGCTGATCCTTTCATTCTTGGAGGATCTCAACAATTTCTGGCGGTTCAGAAGCTTACCAGGCGCCCTCCTTTACCTGCACATGTTCAGATGCTGGTAAACCACCGACTTCATGGATGTCTGGAATAGGATATCGCACAGGAGGTGCTTTTCTGTGTCTGAACGTGCTCAACTGATGGTAATCCGCTGACCTATGTCACCATCAAAAAGAAGCTGATCTTTACTTTAACAAGATTGTTCCTTGATGGGTGCCCTCTGCTGTTGATGGACACGTCCAGCTGATGGAAACCGCTGGCAAACGGCGCTGATAATATATATTACCAGTGGGAATAAAGCTGAGTTGGATTGTTCCTTGACCGGTACCAATTGTACTTACTGCACATGCACATCTGATGGAAAACCGCTGGCAAACGGCGCCGATGTTATCTCATCTGGACGCTTGGAACTTAGTTGGATTGTTCTTTGACCGGTGCCTTCTGCACCCGCACATCTGATGGAAAGCGCTGGCAAATGGTGCTTATGTTATCTGACTTGGGGGCTTGAAACTGACTTGTATTGATCCTTGACAGTGTCCTCTGTACCTGTTGCGCATGTCCAGCTGATGGTAACCGCAGGCAATTGGCTCTGATGTTGCACATGCTCATCTGACGGGAACCGCTGGTATACGATACTGATGTTGACTTCTCGGGAGGCTTGGAAGCAATTTCTTTCTTCCTTCTTTTGCAGGTGCCTCCCTGTACCTGCTGCGCATGCCCGGCTCATGGTAGGCCGGGGCATGCGCATCAATGGTGATTGTTGATCCATGGATGGCGCCTGACTTGCTCCAGGGTCGGGCGCGCATCCGGATCTCTTGACAGCATCCATGAAATCAAACCTCGAGCCTCTGTGGAAAAGAAAGGAAACAACCAATTAACAATCACTGGATTATGGGAATGAAACTCTTGGTTTGTTTCTCGAAAGAAAGCAAAGTTTATCATAGTTTTGTACTTCCGAGGTTGAATCGTTTTGTTAAAAATCGACAACTTTGAACAAGATTACTTTTCCGTCACGATTCACAAGAAACTCAGTGGCCATGGCTGCATTTGCAGAAGCAACTTGTCGGCCTTTGACGTCAGTTGCAGGAAAGCGCGTGAAATTGCATTGTAAGTGACAACATTGTTACCTCTGAAAACTTGGAAGGTTACCCATGGCAAGACCTTAATTTTGAGACCAAAGCCTGGAGTGGGGACGATCGCTGGAAAACGCGAGCGGGCGACAAGCGGGATCTCCTTTATCTCTACCAGACCTCACTCGTCCCCCGCCCGCTTTTCGATCATCGCCACTGACCGAGAGCCTCGAACAGGTTACGCTTTACACAATTGATAATCGTGGTAAGATCTTTTTACCTTTCGAGATATGATTAGGGATGGATGGATGCATGTACAAAGCCATACGGGGCTTCACATAAGGCATCTCGCCGGTCAACATCTCTGCCAATAGGAAGCCGAGCTGCCACACGGTGGCTTGGCTACCAAGGAAACAGTGTTCAGAATAGAACTCAGGTGGGCAGTAGTGCTGAGTGCCTGAACAGAACACAGTCAAAAAAATAATTAAGTTGAATCAAATTTTGTCGAAAAAGTGAGAAAAAGGAATGATCCTTTGTCTTTTCCAGAGTTTGACAGAGTAGTGGAGAACTGAAGTATCCGGTTGGAATTTGAGGGGTTTTACAGAAAACAGTTAGGGAGAGCCTTGTACTGTGGGTCCCAGTGAACACAGATTTATACACCCGAGCTGACTAAAAGCACTTGATCCTATGAAAAATCAGTCTATGCTCAATTAGAGCAGTGTACATTCCGAGGAGTAGAGACAGAAATTTGGAAGTTCCTTTGGTTTGTTTTGGTCGGAGGATATAGCATTGTCCAGGTTATGCGTATTCGCTTCGAATTCCAATTGATTCCTTGAATTCCAATTAGACTGCCTAAAAATCATCATCAAGGTCCCTTGTACAGCTTTATTCCCACTTAGTGACAGAAAAAGGTATTCTCGTCGGTTGTACACCCCTCACCTGCAAAGCTCCTGATGGGTACATCTTGGATGTCAGTAGCAAGACCAAAATCAGTCAGCTTGGCCTCCATTTTGACCAAATCAATGATGATATTCTCGGGCTTGATATCTTGATGAAGCACGCCATATCCCTCGCACTGAATTGCGGCGTTGAGAATGTTAGTGAAAAACTGACGTCCTTCGTCTTCGGCCAAGTAATCACGTTCGCTGATGTAGTCGAAGAAGTCTGAACACTTCTCCGGACGCTCGAGGACGTAAACGAAGTTGTCTTCGTGGGTGAAAACATCCAGCAGCTCAATGATGTTCTGGTGGTGAACATGGCGCTGGTAGAAAGCTTCGGCTGGGAACTGTCGACCATTGACCTGCAATAAGGGAGGGGAGGGACAAGGGTACTTAAAGGGGCACTGTCACGGTATTTGAGAGTCATTTTACAATGCCGAAATATGTTCCTGCATCAATGGAAACCCAAAAATAATGATGCAGTTTTGTTACCTAGGACTTTATCACTACACCGAAACCAGTTATTGCCGATTAGCACTTAGCATGGCAAGGATGGAAATGGCTTGAAATTTGAAAAAACTTGGCAGTTTTTTCAAATTCTAGAGCCATTCATTGAAAATATTGCAAGAAATTCATTATGGTTTGCTCTCTGACCCACCATTCGCTAGCGGGAGTATGTTTCTTCTGGTCCATTTGAGCATTTTGGGAAGGAGAAAAGGTACCTGGTAAAGATTTTAGCAACGAATGAAGCTAAAAACAGCAAAACTCCCGTGACAGTGCTCCTTTAAATTAGTCAGATCCATTCAGTTTATATCAACTACAGAGAGGAGAGGAAAATTCACTCAGATTTCCATTTACTGCATCGTTACTTTCCTTCTTCGAAATGCGGCTGAAAAAATATTTTATGAAAACTGAAGAAGAGTTTTACTAAGAAGTGTTTTGAGAGCGGTGCTTCATTTGTATCTATTCGTAGCATTCTTTAACACAGCGGCAATGACGAATCCAACAAAAACGTCCGAGGTTCATAAACAAATATACAATTCTGTTGCTTATTCGAAATTTTTTATCTTAAGTTTTTCAATAACTTAATTGCGATTTATCGAGAGGTCCGTATTTCTTAAGTTATGAGTTTGTTTGGTCAGTAGTTTCACTTTTTTCTGCGAGCCCTTGAAAGTTCTCATAGATAGAAATCATCATCCATTTTCTCATAAAATGTCAAGAAGGCGTTGGGCCGGGGGCGTTGGGCAGTAATTGTGGAGAGTAGTAAAGAAAATTCCAACTTACCACTCTATAATGCCTGACCTTGCTCTTGTTCACAAATTTGAGGGCCACCTACAGAAAGAATTTACCAATAAGTTTAACTATGTTACTTATCTTCTATTACTAAATGAGTAACTTAAAATCAGGCTTACAACAAAGACAAAGATAATTAATTCTAAACTGGTTTTTAAAACACGAGTATTTCTTTTCGGTGAGTAATTTTTTTCTTTGACTTACAAACACATTTCCGGAAAGAACCATAATATTTTGACGTAATAATATTTAAGACTTTGCTCACCGGTAGATTGTCTCTCTTTCTTGTGGCGGCATAAACATCGCCAAATCCTCCAGATCCGAGTGGTTTGCCCATGTCATACGCTGCAAGACCCTTTTGGCGGGGCTTGCGCTTCCCTGAAAAGCATTCGAAGAGAATATTTTAAAATATTCATCGCAAGACATTTTTCTTTGCAAATTCAGGGCGGAACTATCGAGTAGTAATTGTTGTTGGTGGTAGGGGTAATAGGTCTGACATGTGGCAGAAGGGGCGGGGTGAAGATATCATTATACTGAATTTCTCTGGACTCGAAGTAAAAGAAATATATGGTAGTCACCAACCTCGTTCCCAGGGTCTACTCCCAGCCGCCATCTTGAAAGCGGAGTAGACCCTGGGAACGAGGTTGGGTAGTCACTAAAGAGAATTAATCTTCTGAGGTTGGAATCCAGTGTGAATTCATACCTCTGCGTGTCTTTTTGCGTCTAACATGGCCCTGACTGGTACTCGCCGATGTCTCACTGGGCTCAACAGCAAGCTCCTCTTTCTCCTCATTTGCAACTGTTTGGGCTTCAGTCTTTATCTAGTGAGAAGATAATTGTCATAATATATTGCAGGCGCACGGTTTAATTAATTTCTGCGATCTGGAATAGTAATGAACGAAAGGTACATTGAAGACAATAAAAATGTGTTTCAACTTTATTATCAAGTAGTTTCTGGACAGGAAACGATACAGTACAAAACATAAAACGTTTTCAATGTAACGTTTTTAATAACTCACAATTGGTTCTGAAGTCGACAGACAGATCTTTTTTGTTGCCGGTTTGTCTTCATGATCAGTCTCCAAATCAGCTTCGCTGAGAGCTCTTCTACGGCTACAGGAGAGAAAATATAAATACAAGTTCAAACAGCGTTCAGTTGCAAGCATGCGCAGATAATTTTCGTTCGCTAAGGCAAATCTGCATTTACTAACCTTTTGGAACTTTTTCTGTTGCAAAGTTCACAGGTCCCGTACGGCTGCAAACAGAAATAAAAGAAGTCAGCTTAAAAAGGGTATACGACTTGTGAGCGAGCAAATGAAATTTCAAAACAAACTTCAAAACTGATGCGCTAAAAACACAAACTCACCTTTGAGTCAAATCCGAACTTCCTGACTTTAGCAGGCGCGCACTCATATAAAGAATCTCTTTTTGCGTGTCGCGTGATGATTGCGCCGACCTCGTCGGTAACGGAAAGTCTTCGCTTTCTGTTTAAATTAGCATCCATGATGCTAAAAAATGATTGCAATCCAAATAAAATCTCTCTGAACGATTTTAAATCCTGTCGAGAAAATACGTCCGCTTCTGAAGCACTACGATCTCTCGTTACGCATTAGCCATTTGTGATGTAATTTAATTGTATATTACGATGCTGGTGCGGGTGTAGAGCGCGCGCATCGCGACGTCGCACGCGCGAGATCTTCTTGCCTAATGGCGTTCTGTCCAGTAATAAACACGATTGATCTTTTATTCAAAATTATGGCTTACAACACTGACATTGTTTTTTATTTAAGCTTTAAGGTTACAGGTAAATGTCCATGGATTCTTTCCTTAAACGAAAACGAGACTGCAATAATGGTTGCGAATAATACTCAGGTTTTCACCTTTGATTGATCAACGCCAAAGAACTGATCATGACAAAACTAACATGAAAGGAAATGTCTAAGTGTGGTGGATAAGAGAGTAAAGGCGAAGAAAAGTAGTTTTTGATCAACACAGGACATCCGGGGGAGCAAGGCTGGCGAACATTGTCGAGAGCCTTAAAATTCTAATAGAGGACCTTCGATAACTTCTGTTTTATACATCAAATTCCTCGAGGGTGTTTCAAGAGGCAAAAAATTCTAAATCAATCCGGTAATTGGCATACTTTTTTCGAACTCCTCTTTCAACTCTTAATATAAAGAAGTTTTCATCTGAGTAGATGGTAAGTGATGTGCCTCTATGTTAAAATGGGTCTTCGTGTGAAACCTTTCATAGGAAATAAGAAGTTTTATATCATAGATACTGAGATTTTCTCACGAAAATACGATAGCGTGAAACTAGTACGTTAAATCCATCAGCCAATAGGAAACGCGAACGATGAATTTTCACTAGCGAAAAAAACCGTCTTTCACAAACGCGAGCGACGAAAATTCATTAACAGCTACTTTCACTCCGTCTCTTGAATCCAACATGGCTATAGGTTTGCTTCTTTCATGGAAGGCTTCATTGAGTCTTTTAATGAAGAACAAGAAAACCAGAACACAGTGAAGAAAACGAAACGAGACGTTGCTCTGTTGGCAGAGTTTCCTTCGAACAAAAGGAGAAACACGAAGTGAAATAGCTGAAATTCCTCCCCCCGAACTGAATGAGCTTTTGAGTGAATTTATCTTAAGCGTTCGCACAAATTAAAAGAAGTACAAGATTACGACCAATGACCTGGAGGTTTGTCCTTGAATTTCATGAAAGTTGCAGACTGGTTTTGACTAAATTCGGTTACGCTGTGTCTAAATGCCCGACAGCCGGGCAAAGTCTTAAATAGACTAAATGCCGGGCAGTGAGGAATTTTCACAGAAGTTCCACTGAACGATTCTTTCAAAACTTCTTGATGGTATTTGATGCTTCTTTAGAAGTGTAGAGCGATTCCAAAAATCATGTTAGTGTGCAAGATATATATGTTATTTGCCGGCTGGGAGGTCCGTATAGTGAAAAACTGTGACCGAGGTCTTGAAAATGCTGCCCGAGGCCGCAGGCCGACGGCAGCATTTTCAAGCCTGAGGTCACAGTTTTTCACTATACGGACCGACCCTAAGCCGGCAAATAACTTATTTATTTTTTTCCTGCGATAATTTGGCTTTACACAACTTTGTTATTGAATTGGTTTACGTGCCGTCTACAAACCATCGTAAAAAATCTAACGAACGAACGAGCGAGTAAACTCAGACACTACCCAAAGAAAGA
>JAHPZR010049799.1:0-27500 GCA_019787425.1 Platygyra sinensis | reverse complement strand
GAGAACTTATTCCGCGCGCATCGAATCACTGTAGCTTGAAAAACACCTGTTTATAAATTGTCTTGTTGCAGATCATGTTTTTCCTGTTTTTGATCCTGGGTGCTCTCTTGATTGTGAACATGTTGATTGCGATGATGGGCAATACCTACCTTATGGTCGCAGAAACCAAGAAGGAATGGACACGTCAGGTAGCCTGCAGCTCATTGAAGACTTGAAAGCTTTACGTCTACTTTTCTCAAGGTTACACTGTTATAAAAAGAAAAAAGAATATGTTTTGATGCTGTAAAAATGTGTTTTTTTCCTCACAGTGGGCGCGAATTGTGCTGACAACAGAGCGCATGCTCACACCTGCACAGAGGCTTGCCGCGCAGAAAAAGTATTCACAGCCGTATTCACAGAGTCTGGGTTCTGATGGGGAAAGGGCGCTGATCATGAGACTGCGGAATCACGAAAATCGGCAACAGGTGTGAAGCGTGTTTTATATTCATCAAAAATTGTTTATCGTGCTCAAGGATCAAAGAAAAACCGAAAAAAAAAACAGTATTAAGGTTTTAAAATTTAGGACATAGCGAATAGAGGGGAATGGTTATGAAACTCGTCAAAGTTCTTTGTTGTATGTTATTGTTCTGTTTTTAGGCCTTGACCGTGCAAAACACAATAGTTGTTTACTCCGTACCGAGGAACTAACCAATAGAAACGTGTTGGTTACGTAACTCATGCATAGTGTATGAGTGTAAAACAAAAGATTGTGCAGGGTCGTGGACCTTCCAACATAAATCTTGGCATCTTTGTTTGTTCCTTTGATGTTTGCCGGGCTTCCTAACCAGTCCCCTCTAGGTAAGTTCTGAAAATGCTGCTATTTCGATTGGCTGGCCTGCGTAGGAGACGTTTCCTTAAAAGCACGCGATGGGAACGAAACTGCAAGCGAAAAATTAAGAAAAAATAAGCCTGGAAAAGGAATGAAGACTACGCACTGAGAGCTCGCCAAACATTTCTCGTATGGCTCTATCGGGTGGCGAGAACTCAGATTCCCTTGGTATAGATTGATGTCTATTATTTCTCTCCGCAGAGCCAAGTCTCCAATGATCCAAAGCAGCAAGCGAAGGACAAAGCGAGGAACTCTATACCTTTGCCAAGGAAAGATTACGACTGGCTGGACTCAAACTTTTGAAAAACTCGGATTGAGACTGCGATCAAATCTTTTGAAAAAAGGTCTGCAAACAAGGCGAAAGGGTCAGTACCAGATAGACTTGACCTTTAGTTCGTCTCGTTTGTATGTCAAACCGCTGATAAATGCAATACCTATTAGAAACACGGCAACTACGTCTTATCTTTTCACTCCACAAACACCTCAGTTAACTTCCGAATGTCCAATCTCCTCTATGAGACACGGCTGCAGGAAATCATGGTAGTGTTATTCACTGGATATTTGTTTTGATGAATACATCCACCATTAATTCCGGCCAAAAGTTGTTGGGACACTTAAGCTATATCACGTATCTCCCATCCCCTTTAGACTCTTCACAGCCCTCTGTTTTGAACTAGTATTCTTATTCCATCGTTGAACGCGCGGGTAGAACCGTGAGAGAACTGGAGCCAAGCGCAAAGCTTATGACTTGCACCCCGCGTGCTTCGCGCCCACCTCGCAGAGGCTGTGAACAATCTAATCCCCCCTAATCAATGCTGGAAAATATCGCGCTTTTTCCACCAAAAAGGGAAAAAAATCACTTGATTATCAACATTGAAAGTGTGGGAAGGGAAGAAGTTGCTTTGTGTCGCAACTCTATTGTCTGGGATTGATGTTTCCCAGCAGCCGCATTTCATAAAGGGAAATGGCCACTGATCTTTCAAAATTTCAAGTGTCTTGTTGATGAAAGCCCAGCATGATACCATTTAGAAGAAGGCTACTGAGAAGTACTTTTATGTAAATAAGTTTCTGCTGTATGAAGAAGTAGAAGCTATTGGATAAGACTTTCGTCTGCGTAGTGTGCTTGTGTTTTCAAAAAAAGAATTCGAAAGGAATTGCTCTTCTCTCTCTTCAACTTTTTGCTGTCGTATAATTGGACCTGACCTTTTTTTATGGACTTGCTCTTTTTTATAGCACTTTTTGTAAACGAACCTCGAATTTCATCAGATTCAACTTATTTTTTAGTCCGTGTCGGATCTGGAGTATTCTTTGATACACAGATAAATTTCATTTTGTAAAAAAATGTATAACATGTCCCACAAAGTATCCGTATTTAACAAACGTCGTGTATAAACACGTTTTTTTTACAACGTTTGTCAATTTTGCCAATACGTGTAAATATCAGAACAGATGGTATTTTCTTCATAGTGATATAATTAGAATGATTGCAAGCCTTGGGTCTTGATCAGCTCTATTTTGTAACAGGCTGAAAAGCTGTAGAAACCTGCTTGACTCACAGCAGAATATTTCATGGAGGGAGAGCTAAAGATCTAGAGGACATTTAGTTCTACAAGTGTTATTTATTAGTCTCTATCAGTGCGACAGCCAGGTTAAGTGTGTTCCGTTCTTTCATGATAGACCGCGAAGTATCTTGGGTGTTGATTTTTCAGTAAACAGCAAAGTCGTCCGTGGGTTGACATAGCACATTACATAACAGTTATATCACGGCTCACGTACATAAACATAGGAACTACTTATTACGGCAGGCCTTGACATTAACACTTCTATTTAATCCATACGTTGGAGGCCGTGAAATGTGCACGGCTTTTCAGTACTCTGATTGGCTGTGTGCCCCTTGTCATGAGATTAAATGAAATATTCACGTGTTGTAAATGATATTTAATGATGTAGTATTAATTGACGCACTCGCAGTAATGTTAGAAAACAGAAATAAACAGTGTTTCTACAATCAGTTTTGGGCTACTTGTAATGGTTGTTATGTTATGTAAGTAGAATGTAGCGGAGGTTCATGTGGATTCTCCCCACCACTCCTCGTTTTGCCTTTTTCTTGAAAAATGCAAAGTGAACCATATAGGCCATTTTCGAGTTGCCTTTAGTTTACCTTTGTGTCAGAACCTACAGGTTCATTTTCATGTAAATAGAGATTACTCCATGGAAAATGCGCGCGCGATTTTTATTCACGAGTTGAGGAGTGTCAGAAAACGAACGAGTGAGCGCGGCGAACTACGAGTGAGTTTTCTGATACTCCTCAACGAGTGAATAAAATCGTACAAAGCATTTTCCATGGTGTGCCGGATTTGTTTATATTATAGATGTTACGCTGAATAACACAATGCAAACCTTAACCGAATCGCTATGTCTAAATGCCCGGCAGCCGGGTCAGGGGCCCGTTTCTCGAAACACCTGGTAACTTAACGGGCCTGAAATCATACTCAGAAATCAAAGCGTCAAGAAAAGTAGGGTGTGTTCTGACTTCTAATGAAGTCCATTTTGTTTCCTTAGCTGATAACTGAACCGTACAATTTTCAAACCTTTTGAATCTCATCTAAAATGGAAAACAAAACAGCTTAACGGGCCCGGTAATAGACCTTTTTCGCTTGTACATTTTGTTTTCCCAATACAGATCATGTGATGATACTCAGGAGATTTGATCCTTTGTTTTGTTCAATAAAAAGGGTACATGCAAGCATGAATATGTCTGCATGTACTCTTTTTAATGAACAAGACAAAGGATCAAATCTCCGGAGTATCATCACATGATCTGTATTGGGAAAACAAAATGTACAAGCGAAAAAGGTCTATTACCGGGAGCTTCGGGAAACGGGCCCCAGGTCTTAAATAGGCTAAATGCCCGGCACTCAGAAATATTCACCGAATTCCGACTGAAATCCTTAAGGTGATTCCTCAGAAATAAAAGTTACCGATGAATTTTTTTTAAACTTTCCCTGAATGTTCTTTACCAAACACTGTTCGAAAAATACAATAAAAATGATAGGTCACTATTCTCGTTTAAGAGATATGATGGGCCAATGTTACCTCATTTGTGCCTCA
The DNA here is from genome assembly GCA_019787425.1 of Platygyra sinensis. Classification (NCBI taxonomy): domain Eukaryota; kingdom Metazoa; phylum Cnidaria; class Anthozoa; order Scleractinia; family Merulinidae; genus Platygyra; species Platygyra sinensis. The sequence goes on along the minus strand of JAHPZR010049799.1, from coordinate 23,521 downwards.
TTTGCGGTAGCTCGAAACATAGTTTATAAAAGTAATACTCGGGAAAAAAACTTGACAGGTAGAAAGTGTCGAGCATATAGAACAATATCATATAATATTTGTGAAAACATCACACTATTTGAAACGACGTGGACGTAAAGCGTTCGTAGAGTTACTATTTTTGCGGTCATAATTTGCATCACAGAGTAACGGTTTCGTGCACTCTTTCGTCTATATCTTTTTTTCCTTCCGATAGAATTTTTTAGTTTTCTTTTAAATTAAGGAGGACAATATGCAGACTATTATTATGCAATAAAAAATATAGGTCACCATGCTCGTTTAAAAGAAAACGAACACTTATTTCGCTATCGAGCTTACATTGAGGGAAATTCCTTTCGTTGTGTACATGCACGCACTAATTTGCGCGCGCTAATGACGCAAAAATCGTGCACAGTAGGGATGCGCAATGCAATACTGAGGAATCACCTTAATCAAACCTATTGAAAGTATTTGGTGTTTCTTTAGAAATGTCAAACGATCCTAAAAAGTATTTTGGATTTACATTCGACGAATTTTCCGAGCTTATGTATACCGTAAAATTGCTCGGTTTTTGACTGCGGGCATTTAGTCCATTTGAGACCGTGACCAGCAGTCTCACAAATGGTTGTGTCGTTAACCGAGTTAAAAACGCCGGGGGTGCTCGCTTATATGGGCTATATTGGTATGTGCGGCCCCAAAGGGTAAGGTTTTTTAGCCGTTTTTCTCATAAATAGGGTATCGATTTTAGCTGGTTTTGGCCATTTTGGTAGGGAAGGGTATGGTTTTTGTACTCTGCCTTGATATGGATATGTTTCTAAGCCGAGAAGCCACTTTTTCATAATTATCGAAACGGCAATCAACAAAAGCCCTTCACAAATAATGTTTACGGTAATTTAACATTGGTATGAACTAGAGAACTAATTTTAACGCAGGTCTGAAACAGGATTTTGATGTAATGGTTGGGTCATAAATAGAGTTTCGAATTTTTGGTCAGGTCAAAAATAGGATAGGGAATATCGCAGATTTTGGTCATAAATGGGGTAAGGGTTTTGGGAAGCGAGCCGCACAATCTCAACCAATTTTTCTGGGAGTAGCCCCCCCCCCCCCTTTCAATAGGTTTTAATTGAGGATTTCACTCGAAATTCGGTGAACATTTCTGACTGCCGGGCATTTGGTCTATTTGAGACCGTGACCGGCAGTCGGATAAAGACCATTGTGATGTTATAGTATGAACAAGCTTCGTTATTTCGTCTTATTTTTTCCAAGAGGGCACAGTAACGAATCCTGCAATCTGATTGGTTCTTTGCGCGGTCTGGATTTTCCTATCTCTGACCACGGTCACGGTAACGGCGGGAAACAGCGCGGGTGAAATTGTCATGTTCAGCTAGGTTTCGTGAATGAACTAGCGGTAATCGTCGATCTTTTCCCTTTTTACCCTTCCATGGACGATTAATAATCAACGGAAGTTTACCTCTGCTCACTTTTAAATAGCAAGGAAGGTCACTGTAAGTAGATTCAATTGAGTATTTTGTAGCTCTGAGAGTTATTATTTTGTGTGGTTGGTCGTAGCTCGGCGTTGCAATGGCGCGTAATTCTGTGTTTTTCACCGCACAATCTTACGCTAAAAGAAGTCAAATGCAGTCGAGTTTAGCCTCTCTGATAGTTGCTGTATTTAAGAGAAATTCTGTAGAATATACTTAACGAATTTCCTCGCTTTCTGCTACTCAATTTACGGTAAAAAGGTCTGATTTCGAGTGATTCGCAACGACTGATAGAAATTGTGCTTGTAGTGCAACTTCAGTCAAACTTTGCGCGAAATTTCACTATCGGGAAAACACTTTTGGAGAACTTAACTGGTGAATTAGATGCAACTAACATAATAAAGCAATTCAAAATAAATCTGTTGATACATCTTTCTTTGGGTAGTGTCTGAGTTTACTCGCTCGTTCGTTCGTTAGATTTTTTACGATCGTTTGTAGACGGCACGTAAACCAATTCAATAACAAAGTTGTGTAAAGCCAAATTATCGCTGGAAAAAAATAAATAAGTTATTTGCCGGCTTAGGGTCGGTCCGTATAGTGAAAAACTGTGACCTCAGGCTTGAAAATGCTGCCGTCGGCCTGCGGCCTCGGGCAGCATTTTCAAGACCTCGGTCACAGTTTTTCACTATACGGACCTCCCAGCCGGCAAATAACATATATATCTTGCACACTAACATGATTTTTGGAATCGCTCTGCATTTCTAAAGGCCCGTTTACACAGGCGATTTTTGTCGCAGCAACTCGATGCAATTTTTGTTCCGCTAATTTGCACGTGCAAAATCGCACGTGTAAACCAGGTGCAATTTCAGTGCGATTTGTCACCGCGATATCGCAGGGGTTTCGAACATGTTCGAAACTTGTTGCAACTTTAGCGCGACAAAAATTGCATCGAGTTGCCGCGACAAAAATCGCCTGTGTAAACGGGCCTTAAAGAAGCATCAAATACCATCAAGAAGTTTTCAAAGAATCGTTCAGTGGAACTTCTGTGAAAATTCCTCACTGCCCGGCATTTAGTCTATTTAAGACTTTGCCCGGCTGTCGGGCATTTAGACACAACGTAACCGAATTTAGTCAAAACCAGTCTGCAACTTTCATGAAAATTCAAGTACAAACCTCCAGGTCATTGGTCGTAATCTTGTACTTCTTTTAATTTGTGCGAACGCTTAAAGTGCCTATGAAGTAAAAAATAATTGCCGCTTATTTCAAAGGCCTTTCAAAGTATAGAAGAATGGCGTTTGTTTTTTAAGAATATCATTTTTCGTTTTAGAGATATTTACGTTTTTGTAAGTAAAGTGATGACGTCACAGGTGGTTTCTCTAATCACTAAAAACACTTTATCAAGAATATCTCTAGAAATATTAAAGCGTCGTTCTTCAAACTTGGCATCAGGACTGTACATCACAAAAGAAGGAAAATGACACCTGTCATGTCGTTGCCATGACAACAGTTATGCCACTGGTCCTGTTTTAATTAAGACTAAAATTCCGAGATTTTATCCTAAACAAGGATCATCCACTCACAACAATCTAATGGGGATAGTTAAGGCAATATGGGAACCAATTGTGTGCTGCACTGAGCGAGACCCTCTGTCCCACTTTAAAAGATTGCAAATGGGGATATTTGGTTTTTCACAGAAAGAGACTGGAGCCGAGTGTTACCATGGCAACAACATAGTAGGTGACATTCTGTTTCTTTTGTGATGTACTTTCACAAGACAAAAAGACACATTTTGGCGCACTTAAACTTGAATTTATCTTATCTTAAACTTGTGTTTAATACATTTAAGTGAACGTTTAAGAAAATTATATCTATGTTTAATTCGAGATTAAACCTATCGTAAATACTCTCAAGGCTAAACCTTAATGCAGGTTTAAGTGAAGATTAAATGTAATCAAAACATCCTTTAATATTTACTGCCCATTTAAGAGAAAATTAAATATCTTCAAAACATAAATATAAGTAAGATTTAAGGGACTTAAAAGGGGTTTTAATCGTGTTTCCAAATCCTTTTACTTGAAATTCCTTGAATAATTTTCGTTTAACTAAACCCATTTACTGAAATTTAACAACTTAATCATCGAGTCAAATTGATTGTGTGCTTTGGAAAGCACCTGGGATTAAACTGTTTTCTTATTTAATTTGCCATTTGAACATTTGTTTGTTAAATACTTTACTCCGTATGACCACTCGTCACTTTGCGGCAAGCCCACCCAACACATGGAACACACACTTCCTTGGTCTAAGTTTCAAATCTCTTTTTAATTACATATGCATGTAACTGAAACATTTCACTTTTCCTGATCATCGAAGACTTTACATGTACACATAAAACTATTATGTTGTAGACCTACTTTGTCAGAAATCACATATCACATGCAAATAGTAAATATGACTATTTCTCGAATGCAGACAAATGAGGTTTTAAAGTGTTTTGTTACAAAACTTCTTTTGTCCTGGGTCCTTTTTAGTCAATATACACACTTATCCAGCATACATGTAAAAAGGCAAAGAAGCAACTGTTTTAAAAATATTAAAGTTTTTTTACCGATAATGTCTTGGGGTTGACATAAGTCATTTGTAAAACTGATATACAAAGTATGAACAGTTACACTGTACCTTAACTGAAAAGCTATGAAAGTAAAATCAAAATTCACACTTATCCAGGATTTATCTGTTTTGAACAACCCAGGACCCACAATTACAAGGATGTCACCATTTTGCTCAAATGCAATTTTTGTTTGAGAAATGATTAACCTGAAAAAACAAATATACAGAAGTCTTGTGTGCACATTGCTAAAGCTTATGGTTGGTGCACTCCAGATTAAGCTAAATATACTTGCTTCAGAAAGAAAAGAAAAAAGTCAAAGTTAACTAGTACCTTGAACTTAAGGAAAGGCATTATGCAAGACTTGAATGCACTAATGTTTGTGATCAAAGCATTCAAGCCTTGCATAATACCTTACCTTAAGTTCAAGGTAACCTCAATGCATTCAGGTCTTACTTAATACATGCATAATACCCATTGCCACAACTTATCTAATATTATTATTTGCTGTTAATAGTGCAAGATACACAGATAAAATCTGTTTATTGCAACATCTGAAATATTGTAAACACTTATATGCACTGAGGGAGTCACAATAATAGGACTTTGTTTTCAGAGATTTGCAATGGTTACTGGATATACTGAGACAATGTAAACACTTATATGCACTACGGAAGTCAGAATGACTGGGCTTTGTTTTCAGAGATTTGCAATTGTTACCAGATATACATGTAATTATATTAATTTAACAAGATTCAAAGTCTTTAAAACCCCACAGAGGTTTTAACCTAAGTAAGTTAAAACTTACAATAGGCAGTCTCTTAGTATTGTGTAAGTCCAGAAAATATCCATTTCTCCCCTACGGAAGGGATCCCACCACCTCCAATTAAGCTTCATACATTTCTATATTGTTTTTGGCCTTACAGAACCCCCACCCCCCAGAAAATTCCAATCCCTTCTGTGGGGAGAGTATGGATATTTTCTGAAACTGTACATTGTAGTCAGGTGTGATATTCAAATTAAATCAAATAAATAAATAAAACTTAGGCAGTCTCATCTGGCTGTCTGACAACCCAGGATGGGCCTTCATTAGTGCTGGTCTTGCTAAATATCCACCAACTTGTCTTGGTTTTGACATGGCTCTTTCATGCGATGACAGACTCTTGATGCATGATCCAGTCTTGACTTAAGGCTAGTCAGGCTGGTCTTCTCCCATGACAGCTTTTTTGTTATATAACAGGCCAATTTCCTTTCACTCTCTCCAGTAATGGGATCCCCTGTCCCCTCATAATCAGAGTCCTCACTGCTCATGTAGTCCATATACAGCACTTCACTTGCATACTGCCTCTGTGTTGCACTCATACTTGACTGTACTAGTTTAAATGCACGATTTCGTCTTTCCAGTTTCTGTTCAAGAGAAAATGCACAAATTTATACATGTAGATCAAGAATAAGCTTGTATCAATTACTGATCAATGTTTTTCTTATTTCTCAACCAAACCACTCTCAGCATTCTTCTAACCACATCTTCATGTAACAACACATGACTTTGTACATTTATGTAGAGGATACTGCAAATTAAGCCATGATAAAGTACACACGGTAAAAAAAAAAACAAAGTGTTAATATTTGTATTCCGTAAAAAAAATTGGTTTGAACTTTTGCCATAAATACAGGCTTAACAAAGAGTATATGTATGACCAAAACAAAATTTGTATGTCAATTAATTTAAGATACATATACAGGGTTCGAAACTAACGGGTGTCCTGTTGCCCGAGGCATGTAAAATTTGGCTTGGGCAACTAAAATCTCTAGGCTAGTTGCCCCGGTGGGCGATTGGTTTCCTGTATGCAGGGCAACTGCTGGGACTGTTGGACTTGGAAGCAGATACATAAAAATTTCAAGTGAATCAGTTTTATCACTGCGAAAGAATAAATAAAAGAGAAACCAAGAAAACTTGTTTTTGAATGCTGTTAAACACCTTGACAGTCACTGCTTCTCGATGCTTGTCAGAGAGAAAATCGTGTACGCATCATTTGGTGTCAGCAGTACACTAAATGAGAGGATGTGTGGAAAGATCTTGAATGCACATGGGTTCAAAATGGCTGGTAAAATTACTCGACTTTTTAGCTCTAAGTCAGGAAAAGAATCACAAGATAAAAAACCATCCAATGGTCCAGATTTAGAATTGCACAACGCTGCTCATACTCTGTAACACTGGTGGGATGTAACACTGGTGGGACAAAGGAGACCAACAACAATGCCCAGAATTTCAATTAAAATGAAAATGATCATACTCCATTACTGTAAGCATTTTTTTAAAAGAAAATCTCATTGGACAACTACTTTTAAAACAGGGCAAGCACATTTTTGAAGGGGCAACTAAAACTTGAATAGTAGCTGCCCAATGGGGCCAATTACCTCAAAAGTTAGTTTTGAACCCTGCATGTACATGTACATGTGTAGAGGTATAAGCATAGGTTAGAATAACATTTTTTCCTGATCCAGCTTCTTTACTTAATTCAAAGTTGAAATAAAAGTGTCATAAGAAAAAGTACAAGAGAATTATGTAGTTTAGCTTAACTTGTTTCAAGAATGTGAATTGATGAAATGCCATAAGAAACAATTGGAAGCACCATTATAAACATCTAAGCTCTGGTGGAGTGGGAGGCCTGGACAAAAACAGACTTCACATTTTTAACCATGGATTTATCTAGTATGTATTTTCATGCAGGATCATGTATACTAAACACAATTAGGAGTCAGGAGTTCATCGGCACCCATGATTGATACCCTCAATTGACTCTTCATTAGTATTTTGGATGTCTCTCAGTCAATCAATAATCAATCAATACTCAATTGACATCTCGGTCAAGAGTCAACTTGGCTGGCTATCGAGTGAATGCTGATCAAGTGTCAGTCAAGAAGTCAATCAAGTGTTGATTGAGTGTTGACCGACGATTGATTGGTTGTTGATGGTTTGTGGGTCAAAATATTAAATAATAATAATATGATGTTGACTGACACTTGCCCACAATGCCTTTACTACACATGATTATTCATGCATACAGTTGTATAAAATATCTTGATCTATTCATGACTGCCAGTCCTGTGAGATACCACGGGAGAAATTGTGTCATCATTACTGTATTATTACTATTATGCATGGCTGCATTGTAAGTATTTGTGTATGTTACTGTATGAAAAGCTCTCTTTTGCAGGTTGTCCTGACCCTGACAAGACAACATTTCTTGTGATAAAATGAGCTATAAAATGTACTTTAAGCATGTTAAGAGCACATTTTCTATGTAATCTCCTTTACTAAAAATGATCTGAGGATGTCTATAATTTCAACAACGTTTAATGATTTTGAGTGTATGTTGTAGAAAGCAGATTAAGACATCAAGATTATCAAGCTGATTTCGCTTGCATGAACTTTGGGCTACAGCTTACCTGGACGTGGCTAACGTTTTCAGCAGTCATGATTTCTGCTCCAGATGGGTTGTTCAAAGTCATAATAGCATGTTGTATACACCAAAAAGGAAGGCTATCCATCTCCTGGTGTCTGAAATAGTTCTTTGTAGCACGACGCCGTATTCAGTTCGTCGCTGAATTCCATGTGAATTTCTTCCAGTCCTGCCAAATGAAAGCGAAGGCGACTCGCTCGATTGATTGTCACACGCAGTCCTCGCTGAATAGAGTTTCCTTCGTCTTAAGTTTCTTCAAATTCCACTTCTTACCGTTTGCTGAATTACTGAACTAAGATCTCTTGCCTCAAAAACTAAGGTAAGTTCTAACCGATCGCAAAAACGAAACGGTAAACCGCCCTGAACGAATCTTCTCACCTTTCAAATCTGGCGGTAAACCGGCAAAATCAAAGAATTTTCATAAGGTACGTCATGTACGGGTCCATGTATAGTCTTCCAGGGGCAAAGCCGCTGACATTCTGACACGCTATGAGCCTGAAAACGAACACAATTTGCGAAACAACAACAACAACAACTACATGTACTGACAGGGTCATTTTGGTCTCATGAATGCTCAAACACATTATCCTGCCGATTCCTGCTTACGAACACGTTTTACCTCGATACATAAAGATTAAGGTGGCTGAACACAGTTTTTGATACCTCTGTTTCATTTACCTTTGCTTCTAAAACCCTTGATCCTTTGGTCGCCAAAAATGACAGCAAGCAAGTTAACAACACAAACTTCAACTTTTTGATAATTAAACTGTCGTATGTGCCGTTGCCATGGCAACATGATTAATTATAAACAGGCGTTTAAAATCGGTTTTGTTTATTTGCAGAAAATCTAGTCATTAGATTTTCTTTATAATTTGCATGCAACAAGCTTGTAACGATACTCACATGTTAGCGCTATTTTAATAATAATTTAACAAACAGATCTTTAATTATCCTTCGTTGAAGGTTCACTGGCATATCTTGAATTTCCTTTGTTAAATTTTAATTTTTTTTAATCCTCCAGTTACTTATTTCCTAAAGTATTTTCGCTCTAAATTTCGTGAAATTCTAATGAGTGGTTCTCGAGAAATAGGCGTATCTCCGAAAGTCAATTTTTCACTCAATCGCAATTTTTTCGACTTACTACGCATGCGCTGCATTTAACTGGGTTCCTTCGGGAACAAAGAAAAGCTGAAAATTGCTGGGTTCTTTGCATCGATACCTTTTCTAACGTATCTTTGTAATGAAAGACTAAAGCCATCAATACACTGCTTTCAATTATAGAGAAAAATAACACACATAGTGCGAGTGTTGAGTAAATAAAATGATCGCTCTATTGACGGCTTGTTTGTTTTTTGAAATCCTTGTGCACGTGCTGAATTGCATCAGCAAAAGCGCGCGCGAAAACTGTGTTCGGCCACCTTAAAGGGAAATTTTGAGGGAAAACACTGACCTGATGGTCTTTGCCCCAGTCTAAACGTGCGTTGCGTAAAAACCATCATTGAGCTCTTAATTGTATACGAAATTTTCCATAAAACGAATTTAATATATGATTTGTATTTTGAAATTTTACTGACAACCAGACTTGAAAAAATATTGGTTGGTGAATTTCGTTGAAGGCACTCTTTACAATTACGCATGCGCTGATGCTTTCGGATTAACAGCGGTAACCACTATGATGGAAATTCACTAGTCGGTCTAAATAAATAGATTTTGCAACATTGAACCCAACATGCTAAAAGATCGGCCAGAGTTCAAGGTTTGCATCAAATACGCGGCAGCGTTAAGTGGGTTTGGGCCCGGTGCGAGTCCTCCCATGCAACTGATCCTAGGGCATTCCGCTCTCAAGCTTTGCGAAATTGGTGAGTTGCGCCTCCACGTAGGTCGGTGAGATGTCAGGAATGTTGCGCTGCGATGTTTTTTTTCCTCCGCTTATACGTTCGCTATAAATGATCAACTGAAAGTTTCAAAGCGAAAACGAAGGAGCGGTTAGTGAATGATCAGAGGCTATTTTTGTTTGCTCAGTTGAGTTGCGGTAAGAGATGCGCGAACGCAAGCTGAGTGTGTTGCTAGCAGAAGGTCATATGTAAATTCCTTCTGGTTTGAAAACAAACCTTTTGAAAGTGCTTCTAGCTTTGTTTACAAGTTTTTATGATTGCGGCGTGATCGAAGGAACGTTTGCGCGAACTAAAACGTCCCTCAGTGATTTTTCCTTCCTGTAAGATACAATTGATGGATGGTTAAAGATATGTGCAAGTCTAGGTTGCTGTTGAATAATATGTAAGTGTTTAATGAGAATCTTTTTCTTAAGATTCGGTGTAACCGGTTTATAATATAAGTAGAAACAAACGGTAAAATTTCTTTCGCCTTCTTTGTTTTGTTACTATTAACTGTCGTAAAATGTAATTCCAAGATCAGATTGGTTGTGTAATAAAATTATGTGATAAAATACTGTTCTTGTTTTGGTGCCAAACAGCTATTTTGTTATCCCTCAGCCAGTCTTTTCCGAAGTGATAAAAAATGCTATTCAGTTATATTAACATTTTGTTATTGCTGTTGTAACGTTGTTTTTGCTGTTTGCTTGTTTTTTTTTTCCTTGCAATTACAGTCTGGATTAAGGAAGTGCAGATGCCTTTCCGTGATCTGTAAAGTATCGTAAAGATGCATAATGTGAGTGAAAAGAGCTACAGTGTGTCTATAGTAAAGACTGATATGAATTTTAAGACTTGTGCCTCGATGCAAGATTCTGAACAGTATACATTCGATGGCATTAACAAAATAGTGTAAGTTCAGTGTAGATCTTCGCACCTTGTTGACTTGAACATTCTGAAGCGACCAAACGAAATGCAAGTCAGAAAAATTTAGTTTCGGATAAAGATAAATGAGCTCCGTCAATTAATTGGCTTATTACACCGCACATGACGTACCCAGGCCATAATTTTTCCTCACACGCCACAGCGTATGTATCAGGAAAATGGCACTCTCCGACACGTCACGTTTCTTCAAACATCACGTTCTGATCTAGGACACGCCGAGTGTCGAGGAATTTCACGGCCCCGTAAATTCCACGAAATTACTCATTTCACGCAGTGTGTCTCATTTCGCCTAACTGGCTCACATAATACAAACATACCTTTCCAGTGAAGTGTCCAGTAATATAGTGATTTTATGGTTTCAATTACTGAAAAGTTAAATTTACTCACTTAAATGCCCATTTAATGAGCCTAAACAAAATCACAAATACACAACATATTTACTGTTTAGCTAAATGCCTTTAAATCTTCTGACAAAATTAATGTACGTTTAAGGGAGACTAAAACCTGACTATGATTAAGTCGTCAATTTAAGTCACGTTTCTGGTAATTAAACATGACTTAAATATGGCCATGGATTATCTAACTGTTTAATATAGATTAAATGTGACTAAAATGTGGCTTTTAGCCTTGTGTTTTTTGGTGCCAAGTTTGAAGAACACTGCTCAAATATTTCTGGAGATATTCCTGATTGAGTGTTGTACTGTTTTAGTGGAACCACCTATGACGTCATCACTTTCCTCATTTGCATAATACAAAAACGTAAATATCTCTAGAAAGAAAAAAGATATTCCCAAAAGGAAAACGCCAATCTTCTTTACTTTGAAAAGCCTTTCAAATAAGCTGCAATTAGTTTTTACTTCATAGGCACTTTAAGATAAATTCACTCAAAAGCTCATTCAGTTCGGGGGGAGGAATTTCAGCTATTTCACTTCGTGTTTCTCCTTTTGTTCGAAGGAACTCTGCCAACAAACCAAAGTCTCGTTTCGTTTTCTTCACTGTGTTCTGGTTTTCTTGTTCTTCATGAAAAGACTCAATGAAGCCTTCCATGAAAGAAGCAAACCTATAGCCATGTTGGATTTAAGAGTCGGAGTGAAAGTAGCTGTTAATGAATTTCCGTCGCTCGCGTTTGTGAAAGACGGTTTTTTTCGCTAGTGAAAATTCATTGTTCGCGTTTCCTATTGGCTGATGGATTTAACGTACTAGTTTTACGCTACCGTATTTTCGTGAGAAAATCTCAGTATCTATGATATAAAACTTCTTATTTTCATATGAAAGGTTTCGCACGAAAACCCATTTTAACATAGAGGCACATCACTTACCATCTACTCAGATGAAAACTACTTTATATTAAAGTGCACCTTACCCCAAAAACTTTTTTTGCTAAAACAATAAAGCTTATTTTGTGGAGTAATTAGCCGCAAAAATTTTTCGATTTGGTTAAATCTTTGATTTTCTATGGCTCGTCAAAGTACGTGAAATTGCCGCCATTTTGGTCCACGACCGAGTTTAACGGAGAATGGGTCGAGGGCCGGATGTGACGTCAAATCGAGAACACGATGATTCTGAGATTCGCATATTTACTTGTTTCTGTGGGAAAGGCTGGAAAAGTTGTTCGAAAAAAATGCTAGCCAGGTGCGCTGTAGTGTGATGTAGCAACACAACAAACTTACAGGAGGTACTCCGCTTTATGCCATACCGTTTTATGGAGAGATGTCCTGAAGAGAAGAAACGTACAAAGTGATGGCTCGATTCGTGCAAAGTGATAGCCGTCTAAGAGTTCGTGATCTGTTCCATAAAGTATTTCAAACCAGATGACCTCGCTCGATGCCTGGATTTTCAGAGAGAGGAAGGGATTTTGCTGACTCAGTGACTTAAGCGAGACGAATTTGGAATAACCGTCCATCGATTCATGCAGCCGTTGTTGCATCTGATCTGAGAAATAACAGCAGTCAGTTCTGTATAACCTCCACCCACTTATATTGTCCTGTGGTAGCAGCCAACTCGAAAGCTCTGCTCCTTTGGCTGCTACACACTCTTCCCTTTGTTATGTTTAGCTCAATGTATAATCAGCTCTGTTTTTTACTTCTTTTTTATTCTTTATTGTTGTTATATTGTAACTGAATAAGTGTAAATAAATGAACTTGAACTTGAACTTGAACAGCCGACAGATAGTTTTGTATTTGCCCACTACTAATCTTAAAACTCCATTTCTGAAGCCATGCAGGTTTAATTCCTGGATATTCAGCAACACACTTTAAGGTAACATCAGCACCAATATCTTCAAGAACAAGATCACTCTTCTTTGAGTCGTGACAACCTTCTAACTCACTTTAATATAATAATAACAACAATAACATTCGCTGATGTTTTGAAGGGAAGCGACGCTACAATTTCCACTCTCGCAGGAAAAGAACACAAACATTGTGTCATGGCATAATCATTTTGGTCTACGTTGAACGAGTGAAGTTAAAATAATTTGAGAAAGTTAACGGACTTGACTTTTATTTATACGAAAGTATGTTAATGCGAGATCGAAGAATGCGCGAATTTAGTAAATATACGCACCACACGCTACAGTCTCTTTGACTTCTGCATATCATTGCCTTCGGGTCTGTCCATCAGAGCTCGTTCGAGTTCTTTGTCAGCATCCACCTCATTTGTCTATCCATTCTTCGTTGGCCAGAGAGTTGTCAGCGTATAAATCAGCTCGGCCGTTAACTATTCACTTTGCTTTGTTTACAAGTGCGAGTCCGACTAGGACAGCCGAAGCTTTCGTTCTCGAAGTGACGTCACTGCTTTAGTCTCCCCAGACTCCTTATGCTCGGTCGTGAACCATACGAAACTCGGTTTCAAGGGGGCACAGAAATTCGAGGATTTAACCAAATCGAAAAATTTTTGCGGCTAATAGGCCATTTTACAGTTGTGTGGTTAGTTACCTGGCCATGAATGCAAGTGAGGCTGGAGGTGACCTTGCTTTGATACAGACCTCTCTGCTTTTCTCATGTAAATGACAACTAGTTAGCATAAGAAAAACTTGATTTGCACAATAAAAGCAGTGAGGTCTGTATCAAAACAAGGTCACCTCCAGCCTCACTGCCATTCAGAGGCCAGGTCACTAAACCTACAACTGTAAAATGGTCTATTACTCCACAAAATAAGCTTTATTGTTTTAGCAAAAAAAAATTTGGGGGGTTAGGTGCACTTTAAGAGTTGAAAGAAGAGTTCGAAAAAAGTATGCCAATTGCCGGATTGATTTAGAATTTTTTGCCTTTTGAAACACCCTCGAGGAATTTGATGAAGTTATCAAAGGTTATCTATTAGAATTTTCAGGCTCTCGACAATGTTCGCCAGGCTTGCTCCCCCGGATGTCCTGTGTTGATCAAAAACTACTTTTCTTCGCCTTACTCTCTTATCCACCACACTTAGACATTTCCTTTCATGTTAGTTTTGTCATGATCAGTTCTTTGGCGTTGATCAATCAAAGGTGAAAACCAAAGTATTATTCGCAACCATTATTGCAGTCTCGTTTTCGTTTAAGGAAAGAATTCATGGACATTTACCTGTAACCTTAAAGCTTAAATAAAAAACAATGTCAGTGTTGTAAGCCATAATTTTGAATAAAAGATCAATCATGTTTATTGCTGGACAGAACGCCATTAGGCAAGAAGATCTCGCGCGTGCGACGTCGCGATGCGCGCGCTCTACACCCGCACCAGCATCGTAATATACAATTAAATTACATCACAAATGGCTAATGCGTAACGAGAGATCGTAGTGCTTCAGAAGCGGACGTATTTTCTCGACAGGATTTAAAATCGTTCAGAGAGATTTTATTTGGATTGCAATCATTTTTTAGCATCATGGATGCTAATTTAAACAGAAAGCGAAGACTTTCCGTTACCGACGAGGTCGCGCAATCATCACGCGACACGCAAAAAAGAGATTCTTTATATGAGTGCGCGCCTGCTAAAGTCAGGAAGTTCGGATTTGACTCAAAGGTGAGTTTGTGTTTTTAGCGCATCAGTTTTGAAGTTTGTTTTGAAATTTCATTTGCTCGCTCACAAGTCGTATACCCTTTTTAAGCTGACTTCTTTTATTTCTGTTTGCAGCCGTACGGGACTGTGAACTTTGCAACAGAAAAAGTTCCAAAAAGGTTAGTAAATGCAGATTTGCCTTAGCGAACGAAAATTACCTGCGTATGCTTGCAACTGAACGCTGTTTGAACTTGTATTTATATTTTCTCTCCTGTAGCCGTAGAAGAGCTCTCAGCGAAGCTGATTTGGAGACCGATCATGAAGACAAACCGGCAACAAAAAAGATCTGTCTGTCGACTTCAGAACCAATTGTGAGTTATTAAAAACGTTACACTGAAAACGTTTTATGTTTTGTACTGTATCGTTTCCTGTCCAGAAACTACTTGATAATAAAGTTGAAACACATTTTTATTGTCTTCAATGTACCTTTCGTTCATTAGTATTCCAGATCGCAGAAATAAATTAAACCGTGCGCCAGCAAAATATTATGACAATTATCTTCTCACTAGATAAAGACTGAAGCCAAAACAGCTGCAAATGAGGAGAAAGAGAAGCTTGCTGTTGAGCCCAGTGAGACATCGGCGAGTACCAGTCAGGGCCATGTTAGACGCAAAAAGACACGCAGAGGTATGAATTCACACTGGATTCCAACCTCAGAAGATTAATTCTCTTTAGTGACTACCATATATTTCTTTTACTTCGAGTCCAGAGAAATTCAATATAATGATATGTTCACCCCGCCCCTTCTGCCCACATATCAGACCTATTACCCCTACCACCAACAACAATTACAACTTGATAGTTCCGCCCTTGCAAACCTGAATTTGCAAAGAAAAATGTCTTGCGATGAATATTTTAAAATATTCTCTTCGAATGCTTTTCAGGAAAGCGCAAGCCCCGCCAAAAGGGTCTTGCAGCGTATGAGATGGGCAAACAACTCGGATCTGGAGGATTTGGCGATGTTTATGCCGCCACAAGAAAGAGAGACAATCTACCGGTAAGCAAAGTCTTAAATATTATTACGTAAAAATATTATGGTTCTTTCCGGAAATGTGTTTGTAAGTCAAAGAAAAAAATTACTCACCGAAAAGAAATACTCGTGTATTAAAAACCAGTTTAGAATTAATTATCTTTGTCTTTGTTGTAAGTCTGATTTTAAGTTACTCATTTAGGAATAGAAGATAAGTAACATAGTTAAACTTATTGGTAAATTCTTTCTGTAGGTGGCCCTCAAATTTGTGAAGAAGAGCAAGGTCAGGCATTATAGAGTGGTAAGTTGGAATTTTGTTTACTGCTCTCCGCAATTACTGCCCAACGCCTTCTTGACATTTTATGAGAAAATGGATGATGATTTCTATTTTTGAGAATTTTCAAGGGCTCGCAGAAAAAAGTGAAACTACTGACCAAACAAACTCATAACTTAAGAAATACGGACCTCTTGATAAATTGCAATTAAGTTATTGAAAAACTTAAGATAAAAAATTTCGAATAAGCAACAGAATTGTATATTTGTTTATGAATTTCGGACGTTTTTGTTGGATTCGTCACTGCCGCTGTGTTAAAGAATGCTACCAATAGATACAAATGAAGCACCGCTCTCAAAACACTTCTTAGTAAACTCTTAAATATTCTTGTTTTTAGGCCATTTCAACTTCAACAAAAAGAGGAACCGCTGTTTGTTTTCTCTTTTAGTAAACTCTTCTTCAGTTTTCTTAAAATATTTTTTCAGCCGCATTTCGAAGAAGGAATATAACGATGCAGTAAATGGAAATCTGAGTGAATTTTCCTCTCCTCTCTGTAGTTGATATAAACTGAATGGATTTGACTAATTTAAAGGAGCACTGTCACGGGAGTTTTGCAGTTTTCAGCTTCATTCGTTGCTAAAATCCTTACCTGGTACCTTTACTCCTTCCCAAAATGCTCAAATGGACTAGAAGAAATATACTGCCGCTAGCGAATGGTGGCTCAGAGAGTAAACCATAATGAATTTCTGGCAATATTTTCAATGAATGGCTCTAGAATTTGAAAAAACTGCCTCGTTTTTTCAAATTTCAATCCATTTCCATCCTTGCCATGCTAAGTGCTAAGCGGCAATAACTGGTTTCGGTGTAGTGATAAAGTCCTAGGTAACAAAACTGCATCATTATTTTTGGGTTTCCATTGATGCTGGAACATATTTCGGCATTGCAAAATGACGCTCAAATACCGTGACAGTGCCCCTTTAAGTACCCTTGTCCCTCCCCTCCCTTATTGCAGGTCAATGGTCGACAGTTCCCAGCCGAAGCTTTCTACCAGCGTCATGTTCACCACCAGAACATCATTGAGCTGCTGGATGTTTTCACCCACGAAGACAACTTCGTTTACGTACTCGAGCGTCCGGAGAAGTGTTCGGACTTCTTCGACTACATCAGCGAGCGCGATTACTTGGCCGAAGACGAAGGACGTCAGTTTTTCACTAACATTCTCGACGCCGCAATTCAGTGCGAGGGATATGGCGTGCTTCATCAAGATATCAAGCCCGAGAATATCATCATTGATTTGGTCAAAATGGAGGCCAAGCTGACTGATTTTGGTCTTGCTACTGACATCCAAGATGTACCCATCAGGAGCTTTGCAGGTGAGGGGTGTACAACCGACGAGAATACCTTTTTTGTCACTAAGTGGGAATAAAGCTATACAAGGGACCTTGATGATGATTTTTAGACAGTCTAATTGGAACTCAAGGAATCAATTGGAATTCGAAGCGAATACGCATAACCTGGACAATGCTATATCCTCCGACCAAAACAAACCAAAGGAACTTCCAAATTTCTGTCGCTACTCCTCGGAATGTACACTGCTCTAATTCAGCATAGACTGATTTTTCATAGGATCAAGTGCTTTTAGTCAGCTCGTGTGTATAAATCTGTGTTCACTGGGACCCACAGTACAAGGCTCTCCCTAACTGTTTTCTGTAAAACCCCTCAAATTCCAACTGGATACGGTTCTCCACTACTATGTCTAGCTCTGGAAAAGACAAAGGATCATTCCTTTTCCTCACTTTTTCGACAAACTTTGCGGCAAGTTAATTACTTCTTTGACTGTGTTCTTTTCAGGCACTCAGCACTACTGCCCACCTGAGTTCTATTCTGAACACTGTTTCCTTGGTAGCCAAGCCACCGTGTGGCAGCTCGGCTTCCTATTGGCAGAGATGTTGACCGGCGAGATGCCTTATGTGAAGCCCCGTATGGCTTTGTACATGCATCCACCCATCCCTAATCATATCTCGAAAGGTAAAAAGATCTTACCACAAATATCAGTTTTGTAAGGCGTAGCTTGCTCGAGGCTCTTGGTCAGTGGGGATGGACGAAGAAGCCAATCGGGGACGAGTGGGGTCTGGTACTAGTAGAGATAAAGGAGATCCCGCTTGTCGCCCGCTCGCGTTTTCCAGCGATCGTCCCCACTCCAGGCTTTTGTCTCAAAATTAAGGTCTTGCCATGGGCAACCTTCCTCGTTACCAGAGGTAACAATGTTGTCACTTACAATGCAATTTCGCGCGCTTTCCTGCTACGACATCAAAGGCCGACAAGTTGCTTCTGCAAATGCAGCCATGGCCAGTTTCTTGTGAATCGTGAAAAGTAATCTTGTTCAACATTGCCCATTTTTAACAAAACGAGATCAAACTCGGGTGTACAAAAATAAGATAAACTTTGCTTTCTTTCTCGAAACAAACCAAGAGTTTCATTCCCATAATCTAGTGATTGTTAATTGGTTGTTTCCTTTCTTTTCCACAGAGGCTCGAGGTTTGATTTCATGGATGCTGTCAAGAGATCCGGATGCGCGCCCGACCCTGGAGCAGGTCAGGCGCCATCCATGGATCTACAAACGCCACTGAGGCGCATGCCCCGGCCTACTATGAGCCGGGCATGCGCAGCAGGTACAGGGAGGCACCTGCAAAACAAGGAAGAATGAAATTGCTTCCAAGCCTCCCGAGAAGTCAACATCAGTATCGTATACCAGCGGTTCCCGTCAGATGAGCATGTGCAACATCAGAGCCAATTGCCTGCGGTTACCATCAGCTGGACATGTGCAACAGGTACAGAGGACACTGGTCAAGGATCAATTCAAGTGAGTTCCAAGCCCCCAAGTCAGATAACATAAGCACCATTTGCCAGTGCTTTCCATCAGATGTGCAGGTACAGAAGGCACCGGTCAAAGAACAATCCAACTAAGTTCCAAGCGTCCAGATGAGATAACATCGGTGCCGTTTACCAGCGGTTTCCATCAGCTGGACGTGTCCATCAACAGCAGAGGGTACCCATCAAGGAACAATCTTGTTAAAGTAAAGATCAGCTTCTTTTTGATGGTGACATAGGTCAGCGGATTACCATCACTTGAGCACGTTCAGATACCGAAAAGCACCTCCTGTGCGATATCCTATTCCAGACATCCATGAAAACATCGATTAGCTCCGTTCCAGCGATAACGTAAGTCGGCGGTTTACCATCATGCCATCTGAACATGTGCAGGTAAAGGAGGGCACCTGGTAAGCTTCTGAACCGCCAGAAATTGTTGAGATCCTCCAAGAATGAAAGGATCAGCGCCTTTTCAACATTAAGCATATGTCAGCTGTTTACCATACACGTCAGACGTGCAGGTACAAGAAGACGCTGCTAATGAACATCGAATCTGGTTTCCTAGACTCCAGCTGAAAACAAATGTCTAGGACGTTTTAACACTAAAAACCCATGTCGAGGCCTACCATCAAGAAGAAGAAACATTAAGAATGCTTTTAAGCGTCCTTCCAATGCAACAGACCCAAACGAAACCCTCTTTGGAGTTTCTTTTAACTGTAACACTCTAAAACGACATTTATGATCACGAGTCCTAGAACTTTTAATCAGACGCTAAGTTGCTACCTAAATCTAATGTCAGTTTGTTCAATTTGAATCTTTTCCGGCGCCACCAATGTTTGCTGCAAGTAGCGGCTTGATAGGGAGTTGGTTCAATTTGACTTGAATAAGGTCACTACTTGCAGCAAATGGTGGCGAGACTAAATCTGTTTTACATCAGTTACTACACACTTAGGATCACGAGTCCTAAAAATTATTAGATAGGTCTTAATTTACATCATTAGCTTACGTTGTACTGCAGGTAACAAAAAGAAACTACACAAGAAAAAAAAAAAAAAAAGACAGAAAGAACCAAGAACACACACACACACACACACACACACACACAAAAGGAAATAATAAATGATTGAATAGTTTCTCGATTGCAAAGGGCGAATAATCTAAATTACTTAAATAATAAATATATCGACATATTAATTTGATTTCTGGCCAGGGCTAAATATCCATTTTTTTTCAAAATAATTTTCCTTTTTTATTTTACGTTCGGTTTCATATTTTTTTGCTATTTTGTTTTGATAACCTTTAATGTTAGGTTCAATTTGGTTTCTTCTGCAGTCCCACAAAAACAGCTTTCCAACAATAATAAAGTAATTTAGTAATTTAGTTAAAGGGCATTGCTTGGATATGATACCAAATATAACATTCTGCAAAGAAAGACAAACTTGTTGATTTGATAAAAGGCGCCAATAAGATTCAAAATCGTTCCAAAATCGCCTTGAGTAAGTGCACTGGTAAAGGACATGGTACAGAGTTTCTGGTTCGGCTTCACAAAAAGTACAAACATCGTCTGTTCTGAAACCAATTTTGAATAATTTTTTATTTGTATAGAGTATATTATGAAGCACTTTATACTGGAAAGCCTTAACATAAGATTCGAGCGCAACAGAATGAGGTAACAGAAAAAATTCTCTTAAATGATCATCCGAAAAGTTAAAATCGCTTTTCCATTTATGGATAATGTTAGGAGGCTGTGCTTTTTTCGTGACAAGTAGTGAATAATAATCTTTCGATTTCTTTTTCGTCACATCAAAGAGGTTGTTGTGAATCAGAAATGAAGGAGAGGTTGATGGCGGGGATGGGTAATCGCCTTTTAAAAAGTCAGGTATAGAATGTCGAAGGCCTGCCCATTGAAGAATATTGATTTTACTAATTGTTTTTGCAAAGTAGCTGAAAGAGTCGTTGCTGCTTAGATTAAATAAAAGATCATTTACATAGACAATTCCAGATGCATGATAATTTTTAAAATATACTGTTTTTTTGTCTATTCGTATTTCTTTATTATTCCAGATGACTTTCTGCCAATTACTTTCTGAAGCAAACGTTCCACGGAACTGTGACCACCACAACAAGAGTTCGCGATAAAATTGGGAAGAGATAGTGTAGTCATTAACATCGTAATTACAATTTATAAAGAAAAGACCTCCTACGGATTTCAACTGGTGTTTTAAGTACCTCTTCCATGTCCCATCATTATCATTAAAAATTCGTTTCAGCCATGCTAGTCTTAAAGATTTAACCATAGTCTCTAGATCAATCATTTTCAAGCCACCTTCCCTATATTCATTTATCACCGACACACGTCTCACTTTGTCTGTACCTTTCCATAAGAATTTGAATAATAATTGATTTAACTGTTTCAGCACTTCATTTGGTGCTGGTAGTAATGCACATATGTAAACAAATTTGGGGATTAGAAAGGATTTGATTATTGTCAATTTACCATAGATGGATAAACCTCTTGAGGACCAAATATTGACAAGTTTTTTAATGCTATCCAGTCTTTCTATAAAGTTCTTTTCTCTGAGAAGTTTTGCATCATACGTATAATAAACTCCGAGGGCTTTTATCGGCTCATTAGGCCATTTGATTCCTAGAGGTTTTGCTTTATTTTCTTTGGTTGACCCAATCCACATACCCTCCGTTTTTTTGCAGTTAATTTTAAGACCTGAAATGTTCTTAAAAAGATTCAACAATTCAAATAAATGTTCAGCTGAGCTTACATCCGACAACACTGCAGTTGTATCATCTGCGTATTGCAGGATCTTCGTTTCCTCGTTCTCGATACTTATTCCTCTTATTTCTTGATTTTGACGAATCGCAATTGCTAGAGTTTCCACGACTACTATAAAAAGATAAGGGGAGAGTGGATCTCCCTGCCGAACACCTCGTTCGAGTAGAAAATAATTTGAAGCAGTGCCATTGTTCATTATACAACTCTGAACATTTTTATAAAAAGTTCTAATCCAGTGCAGAAAGTCTGATCCAAAATTGAAAGCTTCAAGACATTTAAAAAGAAAATCCCACTCTACACTATCAAAAGCTTTTTCAAAATCAATGAAAATCAGTAGACCTGGAATTTTTTCTTCAACAGTATAATCCATTATATCATAGATAGATCGAATTGTTTCGCCTATAAAGCGATCTTCAACGTAACCTGTCTGATTATGATGAATAATATTAGGTAACACACTTTTAATTCTTGAAGCAATTACTTTGGACATTATTTTTGTGTCAACATTGACAAGAGAAATCGGACGCCAGTTTTCAACAAAAGAGCGATCCTTTCCTTTTTTTTCAATAAGAGTGATTACAGCTTGTTTTTGGGAACAGGACATCTCACCTTTTTCAAAACATTCATTTGCACACTTAATAAAACTATCACTAATTAGAGGCCAAAATGTTTTGTAAAATTCAATAGGAATACCATCATTCCCTGGTGTTTTATTATTATGAAAGCTGTCTAAAATATCAAAACATTCCTTTGACGAAATTTTACCCTCACACTTAATTTTCTGTTCCTCGGAGAGTTTTGGAAAATTCAAATCACCCAAAAATGAAGATCTTTTTTGATCAATCCCGGAACGTTATGGCCACTTGCATACAACTTGCAATAGAAACGTTCCAGTTCTTTCAATATATTGCACGGATCTGTATTAATTTTATCATTTATGTACAACTTTCGTATGTTTTTCTTAACATGGTTTCTTTTCTCCAGGTTCAAAAAATACTTGGTACTCTTTTCTCCGTGTTCATGCCAACGAGCTCGAGCACGTATTATTATGCCCTTTGTTTTTTCTTCGTAGAAGGCTTCTAGATTTTCTCGAGCTTCGTGATAGCGAGAGGTAAGAGAATCACAAGGATTTTTTTCCGATGCTTGTTTTGCCTCATTAAGTTTGTTTTGAAGACTTAGTTCTTTCTCTTCCCTTTCTTTTGACCTCTTTTTTGAATGCCAGCTAGCATGAGCTCTGATGTTATATTTTATCCAGTCCCAAACACTACGATCATCTGACAGTTCTTTTCGTCCCTCGGCAGCCCAGATTGGAATCAGTTCCGTAACACTATTTACATACTCCTCATCCTCTAACAAGGAACAATTCATCTTCCAATAACCAGGACCTCTAAGCTCATTTTCCAGCTCTCCAATTTCTAAAGAGATTGCGTCATGATCAGTTCTAATAGCAGGAATTATATCAGTCGATGTCACTAAATCACTTAACTTATTCGAAATT
The DNA here is from genome assembly GCA_019787425.1 of Platygyra sinensis. Taxonomy (NCBI): domain Eukaryota; kingdom Metazoa; phylum Cnidaria; class Anthozoa; order Scleractinia; family Merulinidae; genus Platygyra; species Platygyra sinensis. The sequence goes on along the minus strand of JAHPZR010049799.1, from coordinate 702 downwards.
AACCAATAATCTAGACGACAAAAAATTCTTGGAGATTTTTGACTCCATGTAAAACTGCTGATGCCCGGATTTTTAATTCTCCATATATCGACTAAATCAAGTTCATTTTGTAAACAATCCCTAATACATGATATGACCGATTTTCGTTCATTGAGTGTGCCTCCTTTTTTGTCAATCGCTGGATTTAGAGGGCAGTTGAAATCGCCTCCCATAACAATATTTTCCTCGGAGTCAAGATTTTCTTTTTTCAACGTGTTGAGAAGATTTTTAAGAAAATCCATAATATCTTTGTCCTTGTTCGGAGCGTATACATTAATTAACAGATATGTAGTATCTTTTATATCAGCTTTTAGAATTATATAACGTCCCATGGGGTCTGAGACTGTGTGATGGATTGTACAGTCGAGGTTATTTTTTATCATAATTGCAACTCCACGTGAATTAGAGCTTCCATGGCTATTGATGAGCTTTGCACCCCATTCATTTTTCCATTGAAGCATTGTTTGAAGCGTAGAATGTGTTTCTTGCAGGAATATTATATCTGCATTACGTTTTCGACACCAAGTGAATATTGTTCGTCGTTTTTTAAAATTGCTTATGCCCTTAACATTGAGTGATATAAATCTAAGAGGCATCGTATGTGTATATAGTAAATAGGGGACTGCAGAAGCCGCCGATGAACAAAACAAAACGTGTTAGCCC